>JAUZND010049998.1:0-73953 GCA_034780555.1 Coelogynopora nodosa | reverse complement strand
TCGTCAATAAACGCATTAGAAAACTTAACCCGTTGTGTGAGAATTGCAGCTGCTTTGTGGACCCGGGTTTAAAGGGTATATCTTTTCGTGGTATAAAAGAGGCTTCGGTAAGCTCAACTGTGTTGTCTTTTCCTGTAATAAAGAGGCCATGCTCATGGGTGTACATATCAATAAACTATTTGTCATTTTGAATTTCTTCACAGATAATACTAATAAGTAGCTTCTTGTTTTTTATCAACATGAGTGCCAACTGCTGAACTGATTACCATGATAGTTGTTTTCAATTAGGGAGTTCTTACTGTTCCACTCGCTATTCTAGTATCTAGTAATCCTGGTATCTGTCAAATGCTAAGCCAACATCTGAACTTGTCAGCTTCCGACCAATGTGGTATTTGATTTTGTCCACATAGTCATACACTGTACCTGAGGCTGACCAAAACGGCATCCACAGGTAGGCACTGCCATCCATAATTGTGACATCAATTTTATTTTGGGCTACTCTTTAGGACATTGTATCTTGGGTAATGGTCTTCAGGGTTGATTTGCTATTTGCATATCTTATTTCTGTTTTATCATCATCAAAGAGTGTAGTGGGGAACGGAGCTATTTCATGAGACAGGACATCATTTGTATTCACATCTCTATTACTGGTATGTAGTATTATGACTTTTGAATATAGGTTTCCTTTTTCTTTCCAATCTTGATAGATTTCTTTGTTGCAGCCACTGTTTTGCTTTTTTCTGTTTCTTCTGATGGAATCCCTCAGGAAATAATTCATCAAACTCTTCGGTTTGTTCTGTACTAATCTTCACAACTTCATTAACATTAACATTTGAAGTGCCTATTCTACCCGTCACAATGGTAACAATGTTTTCTGTGTGCTAATCTGGATCAAGAGGGTTGATAGACTGACTGAGTTTATTTCTGATTCCTTGTCTATTCTTTCCATTATCCAGTATTCGTGCATTTGACACTTCTTTATGAACATTTTGCTGTTTCTTCCATTTGTCTTCTATAATTTAGATAATATCTGTAGATATTTGTCCACGCACATGAAGTCTTAGGCCATGTTTTCAGTGATTCAGGCTTCAGACTAATCCATACAATGCCCTGCTTTCCTTTGCCATACCTTCTCAACTTGGTCTCTATAACCATGTCAGACCATAAGACTGGAATCTTCATGAAATGATATGCAACTTCAGGAGAAAGTGAACGCATAATGCTGAGATAAATATTTGCATATCTAGCATAGTAGTGGTCTCCTGCAAAGAAAAAAAATGCCCTAAAGAGCTCCACTACCCGCAGGTGTAACAAAAAATTTCCCTCTCGCTCTGCTCTGATGTAAACAATAATGGTGAATGTTGGCTTAATAAGCCCATAAACCAATAACTTTGCTGTTTAGCTCTTTTCTGCAATACCATCCAGCATATGCATTAGGTCCTGCTGTGATTCCAGTTTACTTCTTTAAGTATAATCTCTGAATATCTTTTCTGCTATCATACGGAAAGCTCTGATGTTCTGAAGAAACATTTTTTTCTTTCAGTATCTTTGGAACTCCAAAAAACAGAAGACAGGACTTCAGAAAGCCAGAGCCTTCCATTACAACGCCTAAGCAGCCAGAAAAACTCATAAGCAGGTGCATTCAACCCAATCTTGGATAGAATTCAGGGAACTTGTCTGGCTGGGACCAGATATATAGTTATCTTGATTTATTAATTTCTAGCCCCTGAACGCTGTTTTCACGCGATATTGAATAAATTTTAATTTAAAAAATGCTGAAGAATTAGACATTGCAATCACGCAGATTAGGACACCCAGGGGCCTATATTACCAAAATCCTCTGAAAAGAAAACTTTATACCATACTTCCAAATAGGGGTAAAAATTTTACATCCGGACTATTATTTTAATTAAATCAACAGCGTAATGTGACAATATCATCTTAAAGCGAATTAATTATATTTACTCATTAAATTAATTAATGTTTATTCATTTCATGATGCTGTAAACAGTGTTAATTGTATATTGCAAACATAGGATATATGATATGCTTTTAAAATTCAATTTTCAACACTTCAGTATGGTTAAAAATAAACCATGCAAATTAAATAGTGAGTTGTTTCATTGCTCTAATAAAACTATTGTCTTTGATTCCGATTCTGCAGATAAAACGGCTGGAATTTAATTATATACTGTTTCATTTAAATGGCAATGAATGTTAAGTTATTTTTATTTATAAATAGACGGTGTTATCATGTTTGTAAACTGCCTAATCATACAAGTTTTATAATTTTTCGCAATCAATTTTTTTATTATTTGCTACAAATTGTGCAGCCTTTTCTTAAGTTTGCTTACTTTACCTTACCACACACACACCGTCAACAAAATAATATTTTCTTTAATATTATTTATAATGTACATTAAATAATTTTTCATATTATATAATAATGACAAAAAGTTTGACAGCAAAAACATAAACATAAAAATACATAATTTCTATCTCTAAAAAAGAAAAGTGAACGTTTAAAATGTTAAAAAAATATATTTTACAAGCTGAAGATTTAACATAAATAGAATTAGTAATAATTCTTGACAACCAATAACGTGTTGTTAGTTATAGACGCTATACTATTTTACATGTAACAAAGTATGAAACGTTTTATCTTGTTTAGCTGGTTATACGTCCATCTCATTGGTCTTAACTGTTGAATGTGCCGGTCTCACATAGGATGAAGAAAATTCGTCATTAAAAACGATTAAATATGCAAGCTACATAGAACAAACAGTACAATGAAGTCCTCCCATAGTACTTTTAAGCAATACGACTTGTACGAATTACGTCAAATAAGTTAAACTTTGCAAAGATTTTACTTCACATTCAAGTTAATATTGAAAACTTTGTAACTGACCGTAATTATTTGAGATTTACGATATTAACAATACTGAAAAAAAATATCCTTTAAACATCGCTTCTGGTTTAATGTTGTACGTACTCCTCGGGCAACTTTAGTAGAGCGTGTGAAAGGCAAGATCGTATCACTTTTAGTATTAATTCTACTAAGTTGAAGAGTTCTCTTAATTACAGGTCGTGCGACATATGACTTATTATTGCCTATTGTAGCACCTATACATTTTTCCGCTTGAGTTAACTCACATAAAGAATACTGGGGACTCTTGACTCCGAAAAGTTTATTCTCTGTATCCGTGGTCGAAGTTGGTGGTGCTGGTTTCATCGTCGGCTTTTTCGTCTTATTTGCACTTGATTGGTCAATGAAGGGTGTTAATACAGGAGTGACCTGTATACTCACTTCAGCGTTGTTTGTTGAACTAGTCCTAGACGTGTCTGTAGAAGAATATTGTTCCAAATTTTTAGAAGGCGCTTTATTTAAAACATTGGCAATTGATTGTTTATCATAATTTGCATTAATGTTACCATGTAATCCTGTTAAAGCTTTTAAGTTATGTTCCAGTATCATTTCCATAATTTTTCTAGCTTTTTTATCATCATTTTTAACAGTAAGTTTTTTTTTTTGCTTAATTGTACTCTGAATATCTTCCAATATTGATCGAATTTCACTCACTTCTTCCATAATAAATGTTTTAGCTGTTGCATTTGCTAAAGAAGTAGACTCTTGCATTCTAACAGAACGAGTACTGGAATCATTTATATTAATTTTAGACGGCTTTTTTAACCGCCATAGTTGTTTATACTTTGAACATTTTGCACGTTGTATATTTTCCATTTTTATTTCCTTATTTTTCATACAAGTTTCAGTATTGGTATTAATTGTCTCATCAGTAGTTAAATCGTCTCCATTAAATGTTTGCGTAAAATTTTCATTTTTCGATTTCATATTAATTTCTTTATCTTTAGATGGAAAAACGACTTCATTAACTATACTTTCAATAAGATGCGTCCATGCAACATCTTGTAACATGGATTCACCTATTAAATTATTGTTTTTATATTTTGTATCACAAAACGATTCTTTATTATTGCTAATTTCAAAATTTGTTTCACTGGTAGTTTCAATAATTCCATTATACTTTTTAGGATATCCTGGGTTTGTGTCTCCATTAGGTCTGTGACATATCGTATTATGTTTACTTTTAAAATTATTATTTATTAAATTTAAATGATTTAGCCTTTGCTTTTGATTAGGGTTCAGGTTTTTTCCTTTTTTTTCCTTATTCATATGTGCAAACGTATCTCCTTGGTTACTGCAAACACTATTTATATTCTTAGGTTTTTCTTGATTATTTGGTATATTTTGTAAATGATCTTGCTTTTTATGACTGTTTTTTCCAAATAAAAATGGAGGTTTAGTTTTAGTTAATAGTTTTTTTTTATTTTGCATATTTTTGTTCACTAAAAATTTATCATTAATGTTATATTTAGATTTTGACACTCCCTTTACTGATGAAAGTGAACTGAAATTGATATTTCCTGATGTTTTACTATCCTTGCAATCATGTATGTCTTGCGACTTGTTGCTTCCAGATTCAGGTAGTAAGAATTGAACCATTTTCGAAAGTGAGTATTTATTTCCTATAGTTTTTTTTTTCTCTGTGCTATTTACAACCGATGCGTCTATTTCTATATTTAGACTGTTTTCTGAATGAGGTCTCGCACATTCTCCAAATGTTTTTGGTTCAACATGGTATGGACTCAAAACATCGTCTACATTTAGTGTTACAATATTCCGTTTTGAATGTTCCAAATTCTCAACGTTTTTTTCTAGAGTACTATCCTGTGTGTTCACTACAAGTTCGTCTCCACAGTTTTTTTTTAATTGAAATGCAATAATTTTTAAACTCCTTTCAAGACCACCTGATTCCTTATCAGTATAAGGAAACTTCTCATGTTCTGTTTTAGTGTCTGAAATTTTTTTGCAAAGTTCAGTGACTTCATTAGCATCATGTTTTAAAGAAGCTTCTAATGATGCGCATGAGACCATTGTATCATTAATTAATGTATCGCACTTAATAGAGTCGTCATTTATCTGCTGAATAGTATTATTTTCAGCATTATGTTTCCTCTGCCAATTTTTATATTTCTTTGCATAATTTCTTTTATTTATTACTTTGTAAGGAGTACCAGGATATTCATATCTAATATATTCACTATTAATTATATTATTATTTATAAAGTCGTTTATTGTAACACAAGATTCACTTTTCCTATCAATGACTAATGAATTATTTTCTTTTTTATAGTTGATTTTATTTGGGGACTGTTCTTTTCCAGCCATAAATTGTATGTAACTTTCGTAAATTTTTTTAGAATCATTCGGTAAAATAGCATTGGTGTTAGAATTGGTGTTAGATGTTATTATGTCGGGATCCATTTGGGAACAATCGCCAATACCATTATGTACTCGTCCATCACTCTCTAGCAATTGCTTAGTAGAATAAATTTGAACTGTTTCACTGTCACATTCATTTAAAAAAGCATTTTTAGGCAGAAAATTTGACTTTTCTAAAACATCATGCCCTGCAACGAAGGGATTTCGTTTTGTTGATTTACACTGTTCCACTTGATTCAACTCTTCGTACTCGTAGTTACGTAATATTTGGGATGTGCCCTGTTTTCGTCGTTGTGCAGTAGTTACTTGATTAACAAAATCAGAAATTAACATTATGGTTATATTTAGTTAGATCGCACAAATCGGCGAAAAACTAAATATTTTCAACACTAAGCATTTGTTTTCTACTTTTCATCCGATAAAATAAAAAAAATCCCTCGTTTCAAATTTACTAAAGAAATTTAAACTTCGTGAAATATTGATTAATGAATTTACAATTTATTAAAAATATGATTTGAAAAACACAATAAAACCTATATCCAATAAAAAAAACTATAACCCAATAAAACACAATAAAAAACACAATAAAAACATTAAAAAATCCAATAAAAACCCAATAAAACCTGGTATCAAAAATCTAATAAAGAGATACCGCGGTTCAAGATATAAATTTCTAATAACCAATTTACATACAAGGAGTCATTAATTGTTATTATCTATTAAATTTTTGTCTCACATAATTTGGAAAGGAGCTTAAATGCAATTCTGCTGGTATAACTATATGGCGCACGTCCCATTTTAAATACGAATTTAATTAATGATTTGTTTTATATATTAACGGTTGAAATATAAACTACTGAACTTACAGTGAATTAAATGTTGTTGCATATTAAAAAAATTATTATCTAATTTTTATAAAACATTTAAAATTTGTACGTGAATTTGTAAATAAATGTATTATAAAGATGTTTGGTTATATTTATTTAAGATCAATTAAGGAATTGGGTTTTTCATTGTTCATTGTTCATTGTTCATTGTGGTAAAACTAAATATGTTCACCGATATTATATCCTGTTAGTATTTCAAAATATATCAAAATTATTTATAAATTTATTAAATATTTAGAATAGTCATACCATATATATTAATTTTTAAATCTATTTTATAAATATAATATCTATTGTATATGTGGTTCATCATCATCATCATCATCATCTTGTTCATCTTGTTCCGTCGAGTCGTGAGCGACCCCTGGTGACGTTCATGGTGAGTTTTCTCCAGGTATTTCGGTCTCTGACCATACTGGAGATGTTGTAGAGAGACGAATTGGTATAATTGGTGATGGTATCCAGCAGTCTCATCGTTGGTCTGCCTCTACCCCTTGCGCCTTCCATTACGCCGTACATAATATCTTTCTCAAGAGAGCCATCCGCCCGCGAGATGTGGCCAAAATAGCTAAGAGTGTTTTTGACCTGCATAGCTTCAAGCGTGAGTTTTGGTCTGATTTTGTCGACAACCCATTTGTTGGTTATCCTGTCTCGCCAGGTAATCTTTAGGATTCTGCGCCATTTAACTAAACATTTAACTGAAACTATTGACTCATACTGGTGACGCAAACTTTAGGCCACAGTTGTTGTGTCAGAATTAAATATCTTTAATAGATTGTGCAATTTTTCTCATTGATCGTGTAATTAATAACTATTTATTTGCTGATAATCACATGTCATGTAGCTTGCCTCGTGGTTAACGGACTCTAGTTTTCTATGTTTTTTGAATGAGTTCGCGTTGGACTATTAAGAACCGTGTTACATTTACAATATTCTGTAATGTTGTTGTGGGCACGCGTGATTATCTGGATAAAAGTCGTACACTTATAATAAACTCTGTCGACAAGAGGGGTTGGGAGGCAAAACGGATGGGATAAAGGAACATTGGTTAAAATAGGGGAGGAAGCAGAAGTGAGTAAGATATTGTTCTCTCCGAAATTGTAGTAGCCATCCATGCGTGATATAACACATTTCTAAGTTGTTTTATTTATTTGTTTGGCTTAGTAATTTAGCCACTTTTATCTAAATATATTATATATTTTTTAAATAACAGTAAAATCTTATGTTGTGATATGCATATAATGAAGTGTTCAACTCAAAATGTTTAGTCAAGTTTGGTCTCAGTTCAAATAGTATACCAAACTATATTTTTTCTCCTATAATTTGTAACTAAGATATTTATTTTATGATGTCAAAAAATATTTATATTTGCGTCATGCGTGATATTAATATTGACATTATTATGTAAAGAAAGAGTCTCATTGATCAATTACATAAATGTTCTTCTTTATCATGGTATTAATAAAATGAATTTCTCTTAGAACAAATTTAATGTTCAAGAAGTTATTTTTTCTCTGTACGGTACGTATATAAAACATGTAACATACATCCTCATCACGTATTTAACATATTATAAACTTTTCTGTAATTTTTTTTTGTTTATAAGAGTTCTGCTAATTTTATTTTAATATGTTTTAAATGTTATAAATTATTAAAGTGTTGTTTATAGAACAGTTTGCATTATAGTTAGTATCCTTGTCTATATATTGCTTTGTTTTATTTGTTGATTTTCTCTCATATAAATTACTTTAAGCATGATAACTTTGATAGCATTAGATAAGAAATGGATAATGCTAAGGTACAAATCATGAATTTTCAAGAATAATTAAGTTTGCAAATAAACTGACACTTGCACTTAGTCATTCCAATTTTTAGTTATGCTTGTGCATATTTTTAGTATAAGTAATTCATTCTTGGGTAAATTGATTAATTGTAGTTTAAATTTTAAATTCATTCTATTCATGTACATTTTTAATAAGTTTTTGTTGTTGTAAATATTATTTAAATTATAATTACTTAAATTGATATGAATTAAATAGTATCTATACATTAATTCTGTATGAATATATTTACATAATTAATTAATAATGTAATAATAACGCAATCAATATTGGGCGCCGTGTATATATTAGACAGTGTATACATTATGTTATATTATTAAAATATTTGCCTTCAATAAAAAAAATACTGCTGTGAACTTTATTCTTCAAATTTGTAGAAATATTATGTTACACAATTAAGATGGTTTGATTTTACAACTAATAGACATTAAAAAATGTGATAATTTAAAAATTAAATGTAAAAAAATTATTTTATTGGCTAATTGGCTTGTTTGGCATTTTTTGATAAAGAGTGTCTAAAATTCGGAGTTTACGAATCGGAAGAGGTGTTGGCTAGAATTACAACAATTAGTTACAACAATGAGTTACAACAAAGAGTTACAATAACTAATTACAACAAGGAGTTACAACAATGAGTTACAACAAAGAGTTACAACAATGAGTTACAATAACGAATTACAATAATCAGTTACAACAATGAAATATAACAACGAATTACAACAATGAGTTACAACAACGAATTACAACAATGAGTTATATACAACAAGCCCTACAAAGCATAAGGTGCTCCCCCCTGTCTGTGCTCCTTCATCTTTTGTTTAGGTGGTGTTTTGTCTTACCAATGTAAGACTGTTAAGACTAAATTAAAACTTGAAATTAAACACTTTATATTTTTAGATTTATGATTTACAAACTTAAAATGTTTAGTTTTGTAATAGCGATATTCTTTTTTAATATTTAGTTTTTCAATTTACTATCGAACTACTTATATACCTCAACTTAACGTACCACTAACATTATATTCCATTGAACTACATTCATTGATAACATGTTACCCGCCAGGTTATGGTCCGAACGGTATTGATCAGTTAAAATCGCACCCCTTCTTCCGGAACATTAATTGGACTGAACTCGAGAGCAAACGCGTTCTGCCGCCTTTCAAACCTGTGTGTTCAACGATGGATGACACCTTCCACTTTGACTCGGAATTTACTGCAAAGACACCAAAAGGTGGGTGTGGAACAAGACTGATAACTCAGCAAAATCTTTACTAATATCAGTTCTGGTATAAAATGTATTATATTTTGACAATAGTAAAATTATTACATATTTGCATAATTTCGAATGTTTCGCTTGTTTTAAAACTTATCAAGCTAAACTAGGGGTTATGCATTTGTTACAATTGAGTTCAGAAATATATTTTTGACGTAAACTTGAGTATGTATCAATTTAAAATGTTTTAATCCCAATATATTTAACGTTTCACCATATAACATTAGTTGCCGTGCAATGGCAAAAAATACTTAACTATCTTTTTATCCTTTTTAAGTTATAAATGATATGAATATATATTCCAAAAATTAGATGTTCGAATAATATGCAAGCTAAACTAATTCTAGAAAGCATGATAAAATGTTAACATACATATTGTTTTATATATCCGTTTATTTCAAATTTAACTCTTGATAATATGTGTTTTATGTGAAACTAAAAACTCATAAAATGTCATTTACGCTTCTTCCCCGTTGCGCGGCAGGCTCATTGAATGTTAACAATATTAACTTCTTTAAACCGAATGGTTTGAGGGTATATGGATTAATATAGCAGGGAATTATTATCAAATAATACAGAGGATAAGATAATGAATAGGACAGTGGCAAGAGTTTGTTTTAGTAGAGAGCATCTTTGCAAAGTCAGGTGAAATGACGGAAAGGAGAAAAAACAGATTTTAGAGATGGAAGTTCGTGTGTAGCTCTCTGATTGGTAAGACGACGTTTTGTAAGTTCCAGTATTTAATAACATGTATACTTTATTAAATAGTAAAATAAGCTTAAGATAGGCTGCTATAGTAAAAATAAATTATTTGTTATGTTCAGAATTTGATTTATGATTTTGTATTGTAATATAATTAATTACATTAGATATCATTAAGTTACATTACATATTAAATTAAACACTACTGCTACTAAACTGGTAGTGTATTAATTTCACGTTATTTTTTATCCTTTAATTTTAAATATAATTTGTTTTAAAATTAAAAATTATTATTATGAATATTGAATCTTATGATTCATGACTGTTCCTAATAATGTGCCATACTTATTTTTTTATCGATCTACGATTGTTTTTATTTTTCCTTTATAATAATATTAATATATTTTATGTATTTATTTTTTGACAAAGCAAAATTTATTCAAAGTTACATGTTGTATTACATTGGTACCATCGTACACCCAACACGACCCATTTTTTAATAAATTATGTATCTAGCAGCATGTTTAGTATAAAAATGAGGATGTCGCTGCTTCTCAAGTAGATTATTAAAACAGCTAAAATTCGCGACTAATGAACATAATTAATTGCCTTAATTACTTAACTCATCCATTATATGCTAATCATTTAAATAAAGATTTATGTGTATACAGATGATTGCGCTATTTTTTCAATTAGTTTGTTATAGGTTTTAAAATTTTAAGTAATTTTTCTGAAGAACTTATCCTCTATGTTTTATTAATGAAGACAGTTAAAATCAAACGTGAATAATACTATTATAATATGTAGTATAATGTAAGTATTAAATCTTTCTTGGTAACTTTGAGGGATTAATTGTGGCTATTGAAATACATAATAAAAGTATTGATGTAGAATCGAATTTTTCCCAAGTGTAGGGCCTAGTTTAGCAATTTGAACATTTAAAATGTAATGCTATTAAATACTGGTTATATCCCATTATATATTGTATGTGTAGATATTGTTAAGATCATATGCGAGAATCTTGAGTATTACTATCAAAAATCAATATCTGTAACAATTTTTAGATTCCTAATTATTTGATATTATATAGGACTTAGTGTTAGTACTATTTTCTTGCGTATAAAACTATTTTATCAACCATAGATATCGATTTTTCGTATTTCATAAAAATCCATATATATCTATGATATTAACCATCACGGGATACACCATATTAATCACAAAATATTGGCAACATTCTTAGTGTCTCTGTCAGCAGTGGCTTGTGATCTCTGATTTGTCTGTCGTCCAATTGTCTGCAGACTCGCCCGGTGTTCCTCCGAGCGCTTCCGCCCACGAACTCTTCCGCGGCTTCAGCTACGTGGCGCCAACCTTCCTGGCTGACCTGGGCGGTGCCGCCGCTGCTGGTGCCGAGGCTGCCCAACCCGCCACACGGCAGGGTGCAGGTGAGGACAGTTGCCTAGCGGTTGCGATGAGGTTGGGATGGAGGAGTTGTGTTTGTTCGTCTGGCCGTGAATGACTAACGTTATAATATACCCCGCATATACTGCGAGATGAGTGTGACGTAGGCATAGGTATAGGTATGAACAATGTATCAACTTTTTGTATAAATAAAGTGTGATATTAAAGTAAAGGTTAAATTGACTTATTCCTTAATTATAAAAGGCGTAAATGCTAAAATATATGTGTATAACGGAACAATGTTTCTAAAATAATAGTCCAAAGTTAAAATACGTATCAAATTTCAAGAGTTTTATAAATTGCGCGCATCCCCCTGAAGAATTCCTAGATACGGGCCTGATATTAGGCAAAAGTTTCACAAATGGAAAAATAAGACTTGTAAATGGAAGAAATATTTATAAGACAACATAGAAGAGTTCGAATTTTAATAAAACTTTTGACATCAGTTGCTGTTCTGCGCACAGAATGATACATTTATTCCATGCAGAACACTGTCAAGATATCAACACTCAAGTTGTTGGCAGAATATCGAGCCTAATTCTGTTTATGAAACTGAAAAGATCGAGATGAGGTCAATTATGCAGGTCGTTTATGAGAGGTCAAACGAGGCGAAGCCATAAAATTATTTGTATATATATATGTATGTTTTTTAATTATTATTAAGAAGCTCCTTGAAAATTACAGATCAGGAAATGTTGTTTGTTCTTGATAGGAACGAAACCTTTGTGCTACGATTTTATTATAACATTGTAAATTAATCTAATGTACAAAATAAAGCATAATTCTGAAATTGAGTAATAAACTCACAACAAAGTACCAATTCGTTTTGCTAATATCGAATTCAATCTTAAAAGGCGCTACAAAAATATTTTAGAATTTTTTTTCTAGACAATTCAGTAAAATTAAGTGGTCAGAAAAAATGCCAAAACAGTTTTAAAAAAAGAAAAATAACACAGAAGTGATTGAAAAAGTATCGCACGCTATATTAGTAAAGTTATACTCTAAACTTCTAGTTTTCTAACGTTAACTAATTATTTTATTTAGTTTTATCATTTATTTAATTTTTCATGTAGTTAATTTGTGATGGATTGTTATTTGTTTATACTTTTTGTTATTGTATAGTTATTAAAATACACTCCACGTCTACAGTATGGTATATTTATTGTGTGAAATCGTTTTCTTTATTTCAATGAGTAAGTCTAACATTTTTGACCAACGTATAGTTTTCTTCAAATAATTTTTCCTGTTCTCATATCAGACAGTTCGTATATTCGTTGCCTGTTATTAATTTGAGCTATTTTCCGTTAGTGTTAGTTTTATCTTGTAGCGAGTCGTGTGTCTGAAGGTTTCCATCGAAGTGCAGATTAGTTGACTGATTTTTGTTGATCGTTACGGCAGATAACTGAGAACTACTGCAGACTGCTTACTGGATATTGAATTCGTTACTTCATTTCATTGTTCTAGTTGTTTTTATCGATTCCTTTTATTTTATTTGGTGAGAAGTTTCTGGAGAGTTTTGGGGCATTGTTATTGATATTTGACAAAATCTTTTATTTATATATTATGTTATGTTATTGAATACAAATGCTATATACTGTAAATACAACAAAGTTGACATTGCTAACTTTCAAAATTTCGAAATATTTTTGTATTTACATCGAATTGAATCAAATTTCGAAATATTTTGATAAGATTACAGTTTTACCAATTATATGGTTTAATATTATATGATTGCAAAATAATGCACATAGTATAAAAATGAGAACATTATCCTCTCTAAGAAGACGACATAAAAATAGAATTTTATTTAATATTATAAATGTAAACCGTATATTACTGTTATAAATCTTTTAAAAAATCCCTCAAATTTTTCTCTATGATAGCATAAATATTATTTTGACAATTTTTTATATCTTTTCGTAATAACAGTTATTAATGTTACACATTAAAGTAATCTTCTATAAGAAACCAGATCTGTTCAATATTTTTTTAAGAATCTAAAAATGACTGATATATGTACTGCTGCTATATCGTTACTGAATGCGTTTTATATAAGGCTACATTTGTGTCAATTTTTGTTATAAAAATTATATTATGTTACATTACCCGTTTAATACATTTACCTTAACCTTATCCTTTATCATCGTAATCTAAATTATACTATTTTTCTTTATTTTTAATAGCTATTCGATAGTTTTTAACATTCTTCATATTCATAGGTCATATTATACTGATTCATAATATTACATAATTATGTTACATGGTTTTAGAAATTACTCATACATGTATGTATATTAGATTATTAATTTAATTTAATGGTGTTTTTTATAATTAATTTTCAATTATTTTATTTTTCATTTCATTAATTGTTATAGAATTGACACCTGATTTTTTTTTTAGTAGCGATAATTATGAAATGCTAAAACTCTGAATTGATGTCTCAATGGAGCCCGTTTTGCTTCCATATTAAATATAACTTGTCGGGTTTCTAGTATTTTATGTCAATTTATTATCCATTAATTATTATCATATTTTTTATTTTCAACTCTATATTTGTTTGTTTTTCAAACGCATTCTACTTTTTGATTCAGTCGTTTATTTTTTATGTTTGGGAGACTGATTTCTGTTTTGAAACTGTTTTCTGAATAAGCTACAATTTATTACATGTTATGAAACCGTTATAATATATTATGCCTGCTGGATTTATAGTTTCGGCTAATTCAAGTTATAAATGACAAAGACATTTTATTTTACGATATTGCCAGTCGGTGGGGCCAAACTTCCCAGTCTTGCCAAGATTCGAGGTGTAAAGACCAAGAATTTCTTGGACGACTTTGAACTCAAGGAAGAAATTGGTTCCGGCTCCTTTTCAGTCTGTAAGAAGTGTGTCCACAAGGCCTCTGGAACTCTCTTTGCTGTCAAGGTGGGAACTTATTTATTATTATTTTATTTAGAGGTTTATCTATTTTTAAATATCTTAATCTATACGTATACCATGCAAGATTCATGTTCCAGTTTAATCATAAGTCATAAAAAGTACTATTAATCTGTTGTACAGAATTTCCTATTTTTTCCTAGTAAATTAGGTGTAAACAGCAGCTGTACGTAGTTAAAATATTATAACTGCAATATTCTGTAGCTTTTAATAATTTTGTGATCTTATAATTTGTTTCACCGTAGATAATCGACAAAAGTAAACGAGATCCCACCGAAGAGGTTGAAATTTTGATGCGGTTTGGAGCACTGCCCCACGTTGTTACACTTCGCGAGGTAGGAGTCTGCTCAGATAATGTTCTTAATAGCATTTATTCTTGAGTTATTTCTATTATTTTTATTATTGCCTACACATAGTTTAGTTCATTTAATTTTAGATTGAAAGATACTATTTTTATGAGGTTTGTATAGTAATTTTACATTATTAAAGTGTATTTTAATAGTTTTTTTTCTCGGCCTTTTTTCTATGAAAAGGGAATCAGCGTGAACCTTATACATACTGTATTACATTATGTTGCCAACCGTGAATAACTAAATAATTCGTGGACTTAGTAAAGTATATTAGGTTAAAAGGTCTAAAGTAGATCAGGATGGTATTACAGATCTCTCAACCAATTGTTAGCTGTATCCATAATATCGTTACTTTATATAGCGTCATTTTTGTTTTATGTTTTTTTGATATTGTAACTTTGTCTCTGATCGCTATATTATATAATTAAGCTGTCTACAATGTATCAATATAAATATTAAATTAGAATGATTTAGTACAACCTCATTCATGATGTTCCCTTGCTTGCTATTACGACAATGCATTCTACACCAACCGGGGCCTGTAACTCTCCATTCCCTGCCATCCCACTTAAGGTGTACGACAATGGTCCCATCGTCTATCTGGTGACGGATTACCTTAAGGGGGGAGAATTACTCGACAAGATTCTCCGACAGAAGTTCTTCTCTGAGCGAGAGGCCTGCGCTGTGATGACTGTTCTCGCCAAGACTGTGACACATATGCACCAGAACATGGTGGGCGGTTGGCTTATTCTTGTATTTTGATAAATGTTATTTATACCACTTGTACCTATTTTGAGAGATGTTATTTATACTACTTGTACCTATATAATTAGACACATTGTGTCTTTGTTTAATTAGATACAGCCGGCGTCTAGCGCTGAAGAGTAAATTCAACAACATAAACAGTTCATTTCAATAGAACAATCTAAAGCATTTTAAAATTGCAATATTTTGTCTTTTGTAGCTAGTTTAGTTTGAAATTTTGGCGTAAACAAAGAGGGATAATTTCAGTGGACATTGTTGACAGTAGTAACTTACTTGACTATATCTACCAATACAGAATCGTAATAAAGTTTGATATGTATATTTAAAAATGTAAAATGTATAAAAACCGAATTGCGTCTCATGAAAATTATGATACGTAGCTTAAGCTTATCTTTTATTATTATTTATTTATATTATAATCCTATACTTTTTTTTACATAATAATACATAAAAGAAATATCAAGACAATTCTATTTAGATAGTAGAATTTCCTTTTTACTATGGAACAACTTCTCTTGGTCAATATTCCTCATAATCCGTGTTAATGTGTTGCAGGTTGTACACCGCGACTTGAAGCCCTCCAATATTCTATACCAAGATGAGAGTGGGTGTCCTGAATCTCTGCAAATCTGTGATTTCGGCTTCGCCAAACAGCTTCGTGCCGAAAATGGGCTACTGACCACACCCTGCTACACGGCCAATTTTGTTGCGCCAGAGGTAGGTTGTTTTTGACTTGTAAATATGACTTTTTTAACCAGCGGAATCGGTTATTCGTCGTTTTAGGTAATTAATTTTTTTCCCTTAAGAATACTTTGTTGGTGTAAAACAAGATAACCGATAACTTTCATTAAGCTTACTCCATTGTGATGGTGTCCTCCAAATTAACTTTACAAATCTGGAGAATAAAATCATAATAATATTATTTATTGAAACAGGTTTTCGATTAGTGAACCTCATTATCATCAGTTAATTTATTTTTTAATTTTACCGCTTTTATTACACATTTAAATTAGAATATTTAGATGTATTCATATATTTTTTCTAAACAAATATTTCAATTTATAATATTAATTTCAACTCAATTTATGTCATAGTTTATACTGTGTTGTATAGATCTTATTATATAGAGAATATTCGTGTTTAATTCTTCATAAGTATCAAATTTTCTGTATTAATTAGTCTGTTTATCATACTGCCCTTTTGCAGCAGCTACAATATCTGTAATACTAAACACAATCATTGCATCCTTATTTTCATTGCTGATGGCTATCTCTAAATCGGTCACGTCACTATTTATCCATGTTGTATTAATATATGATATATATGAATCTGATGTTATCTGTCGGTCTTCTACTCAATATGTAGCACCTTTCATTGTTTTGACTCAGTGACATGACTGGCAGCGAATTAACTAGAGTAATTTCTGAAGGGGCGCAACATTTTGACTGATGTAGTAAGGCAATTAACAAAAATATAAGTCATTCACTTGATGTACCTGAGTTTCACTTTGCTCAGCACCCTTGTTTGTTACATCATGTATAATGTTTTGTTTCATTCTATGTTCATTTATTACTAAATAAAAGATTACCTAGAAAAACGATATATATATGTAACAACTTTATTAAAATATGTTGTATTGCTAAAATATTCTAATCTGTAACATGACGTTGATACAAGAAACATGTATCATAATTTTATATTTAATTTACAATTGAGCTCAATGGCTCAGAGATCTCTTGTCTTGCCTCCACCTCTATATCCTCTGAACCCCCCCGCACCGCCCACGGTGTCAGGTGCTCAAGATGCAGGGGTATGCGGCGGCTGCTGACATCTGGAGTCTGGGCGTGCTGCTCTACATCATGCTGGCGGGGTCCACCCCCTTCGCCCACGGGCCCAATGACGCGCCCCAGGAGATCCTAAGTCGCATCGAGAAGGGCGTCTTCTCGCTGTTCGGCGGCAACTGGGACTCGGTCTCTCCCACGGCCAAGGTGAGCATGCTGGAGCTGGCGGGGTTGGATTTGTTGACTGGTTGGGCTGTTGTAGGGGTGCTACCCTGTTTAGGTGTGGTTAAAGTCCATCAAGCCGGTACATTAGAATAAATAAGGTATACAGATTAACATTGTGAAATTTAAACTTTTGTTTTTAGAATTTTTTCTTATTTATGATCTGACCTGTCTCTAGTTATGGTCTTGTCTATTGGATTTAGCAAACTATCTTATAAATCTACAATGTTGACATAATATACTATCTCTCCAGGCCTGTTTCATAAAGTACTAGCTGCTTTTTTGGATTAATTATGTTTTGATTAATATTTGTGGTCTGATAAAATGTAATTAATGCATTTTATATTTTGTTTCACCATTCTGGAGGTGGATATTGATGTTGTTTTCCATTAAATCATCATAATATTATTATAAAATGATGTTCTTATATTTAGCCTAGTTAGTATTACTTTTTATAATATATATATATTTATTGCATTTGCTATTAGTATCCAAAATCAATACTTAGGAGTCTTGGAAATCTGGAAAAGTTTTCGAAAATATTTTTACTCATGTATAAAATATTTTGTATTATATATATATATTAGTATTAGTCAGTTTTGTGTGTTTTTGTTTCAGATAGAAGTGAACTTGTAGGTATTTATTCATTGATATCAACATTTTGTGCAGAATACGTTGTATACATATTCTTTATATTTGTTATGTTTTCATTGTATTTGAATATATGATTATGAATAGCGTGCATTTTATGTGAAATTATTTATATAAAATTATTTATCATGACTGTTATTTTATTATTATCATTGTTACTTATACATTATTATTATTTTCATCGATCATTTTAATTATTTGTATAACTAAAATATCTGGTTTTTGATATACATAATACGCTGTTCAATTTAAATAATAGATAACTTAAATGTTTTAGAAAAGTCTTGTAATTTGTAAGTTATAAATTGTTTTCATTACACTCCTACTAACCTTGTCACCATAATTATATGGTGTATCATATTCTAATAATATGCCGGATATTAAATTAGGACAAACTTAAAAATATAGTTTTTGTTTAGATTCTAGGTACACATTTACCAGTAATCTCTGAAATCTGTTTTTATTTTTATGGTTATAGTACAATTTTTTGTATTAATTTGATAATATGGTGTTTCAATGTTTCAAAAATATAATCTATATAACTATAGAAGACGAACAAAATTTGAATGTTAGTTTTATTGGTTATGTTTACTATTTTTTTGTTTATTGCACGAATTTGTTAATCATATTTTATACACTTTTTAAAATATCATTATATAAATAATTCAACATTTTCTTTTTATCTTATTTATATTTTCTGTTTTTGTTCAGTCATAAATTTATCATAATTTTATTTTCGCTTATTAAGGTAATTATATTAATTATATTCTAATGTTTTACATTCATTTGATGTTTCTCTTGTTATTAACGTCTTAAAATGGACAGAAATTAAAAGACGACTTTATTCATTTCTAATTTTTTACTATTTTTTTTACTATGTATTAGTATTATGTATTAAATTAGCTATATATTGTTTGTTTATATCATTAGTTGAATAATATTGTTTAATGAATCTTTTTTGTTGCAACTTTTAATTATTTTGTTTAATATTAGTATCGATTTTTTGAATCCCGCCTTATGATCAAATCTTTAGATAATTGTAAATGAGTACGAATAATGTTGTGTTTTGATATGAAAAATAGTTTATGAGTTAACATTTTTAAATAGACACAATTGAAAATAATTGAGACTAATAATTCGTTCAAATTTGAAACCTAAACATTATATTACTGTTTATTATATCTCGGTATGTGTCATTTTTCCAATAAAAACTAATGTATGCTAAATGCATTATATAATACAATCCTAAAACATGAATATGTGTATGTATTAAATAAAGAATAGTACATTTATCAAATTCTCAGCATTGGATTTTGTAATCATTTATTATTAAAGAAACAGCATATATTACAATAAATTGATAGAAAATTATTGCCAAAAAGTATAGTTTATTTTACTAGTTCAGTATTACATCATCGTATCCATGATCGGGTCGTGTCTCACTTCCACTCACTCCTCCCTTCATATGTCCGTCCAATGTTAACACACTCACCGCCCCTCTTGTTCCACCATGTCAGGATCTGGTGAAGAAGATGCTCCACGTGGACCCGGCACATCGGCTGACAGCACAGCAGGTGCTCGCACACGCCTGGATCACCCAGAAGGCTGAACTGCCACAGAATAAGCTCAACATCACTCAGGATGCCAGCCACATTAAGGTAGACAGACGAGTTGCTTTAGGTCGTCTCCCCATTTGTCATGTGAGAACATTTGAGGGAGGTGAAATAAATCCCAATGCGACAACTATTACTGATAGAAAAAGCGTTGTAACACTATTTGACTATAGTAGTTATACTTTGCCCCATTTTCGGCGAAATTGTTGTAATGCAAACAAAGTGGCAAATAGAGTATTCTAATCACCGCGAATTACAAGACTTGTACCGTGTGTTACAAATACCATTGCATCATTGTAAGTGTGAAGTTCTCTCGAATTGTCGGTTATTTATTTTTCCACTATATATTATGTTTAATCTGTCATTCCACCATAACTTGGAGGGTTTCCACCGACTCAAAAACTCAGAAAATCCTGTGAAATTGACTATTGTAGGGAACTGTGAGATATGAGGTATGTTCATCTCGCACTGTAGTTTATTACCTACTATTTTATCCGTGATAAGTATACTAAGTTATGTTCGTCAATGTTGCATAAATATGGAATGCCGATTTAATGATATTGCACAGCTTTTCTTAATTTTAGCAACTCCATTATAAGCAGACAGTCATTATGAAATCAATACTCGTTTAAACTTACAATAAAGCAATATGTATATATATATATATTGATGATAATATTAATATACTACTTACATTGAATTTTCACTATGAAATAATATGATTGTGAACATCTTTATGTATTGTCTGCTTCAGGGCGCCATCAAGGCAACCTTCACAGCCCTCAAGACCAAAAATCCGCCACGCTTGGAGCCGGTAGGGGCGTCCACATTGGCCCAACGACGGGGAAAACAGAAGCCCAAACACTCAACAGCTGTCTAGAGAAATGTAGATCCGAAGTATACTGACTGGCTTGTTTAATAAACCATCGTTGAAGAACCTAATTGATTGATATTAACCATCGGTTGTTTTTAATACGTATGAAGTAGCCTATTTGGAATGAAAATATAAAATATTCGATTTATACAATCGAAAAATTCCGATTCTTCAGATGTAGTTATGTAATGCTAATACTTAATTTTAGTTAAACAAACTATTGTCTAATTATTTTATTTTCTAGAATTATCTTTCTTAGTTGGACTAAGAGCACCTCAGTTTTTACTAGTTCAGTTGTGTTCTTGATTACCATTATTGTTGATTATTGACTTTATTGTATACTCAGTTGAGCTGACCTATAATTAGGTGACTTATGTTTTAACAAGAGTTCGGATATGAACCATCTTCCTCCAGTTCAAATGTTCATTCGTTCCGTGCACGCTCAATTATTTATCCAAACGTTATTACGATCACACTGTTCTTCTTTCTGTTCTTTTACGGCTACTTTTATTTATTACCTTAATGTATTTTATTAAATGTAAGTGTGCTTTTATATTACACTGTTTTTAAAGTCGAACACATATTATGTTTTATTTTTTAACTAATTAATTGTAACCTTTTGTTTTAATTAGTGCTAAAGTATAGTTAATAGTCAATTACATTGTAGATGATCTTTAAATATATTTAATTATTTAGAAGCTCTTGTTCAGCGTATATTAAATCTGTTATCCATATGTCAGGAATCAGTACTGATAATAACTTTTTAATGCTCAAAATTATAATCACTGTTTATTCATTTAATTTCAACTGAATCTACTGAAACTATTAAGTATATATTATGTCACGACAAATACGACTTAAAAAATTGACGCTATGATATGATAAAGCAGAAAATAAATATGAATTAGTCGCGTCATATCATTAACTGATTTAATGCTTGTTTTTAAATAAATTAAATTTATATCCATAACTTTTGGTTGTTCTTTTTCGGAAACATTTAGTATTATATTTTATCTTTGGTGCCGTCATCCATTTTACAAATCTCGCTTATACGACTGACTTAAATTCCAGGTTGAGTTTATTTTCAACAACAAAAATATTATTTACTTATACGATTCTTTGAAAACGTCTTATATATACTCTCCTACTGCGATAAATGAGTTTACCTTTTATTTAATGTTATACGACTACCGACTGTTTACTTTATAGAGTTTTATCTATTATTATTATTACATTGTTTTCTGCATGTTATTAACTTATTACCTGAATACTGTACTCGTACCGTCCTTTTAGTTACTTATCATGCTTTAAAACTATATATTACTATCGTTATGCTGTCCTTTTGAAGAGCATATTAATCTTTTTGTATATTTCTTTCTACGAATGTGGCTACATCGTATAATGCAGCAGGTGCCATAATATTGATTTAATTTATACATGGAATAACTATTATCTATTGCTATTATATTTAGAAACGACCTTATTATGTATGTCGAAATAATGTAAAGTTATTTTTTTCAGTTTTATGTTTGGGAATTATTACTTTATTTACTATTGTCATATGCGTAACAAATTGCAAAATGTTTTTAACTCTTGGCTTTATTTTTATTGTGACTCAAACTGCATAATGCCATTCATTACAAATATAGCATTATCCCTTTTAATTATGAATTATTGTTTTTTACTATTTATTAGAAAGTGTTTGAAGATAATAATATGCACATAAAAAATTCTTTATATAATATGTAACCGTCACACATTATAATTAACCATTATTACCCTTATGATTGTTAAAACTATTTAAAAAAAGTTTTTTAAAAACTATATAAAACTATTTTAATTTTTGTTTCAAAGAATACTATTTTGAAAATAGGTCTCGAAAATATTTAATCAGCTCGCGGTGAATATTCGTATAATAACACGCATACTAACAAAACTGTTGTTACGACCACTGTAATCGGGCGCTGATATTTGGTACTAATATTATTTAAAATATTTAAACATAAATGTCATTAATCATACGGGGGTCATATCGTTTCACATAATTTCGTATCGCATAATATCGTTCTTCAGCGCACCTGTATATTCATATACACCGATAGTAGCTAGTAGTAGGGCTTGTTCATGCTCCACACGTTCTTGTTCGATTTGTAAAATCTCAATCAGTAGGTATAAATTAGGATGATGACGATGCATTTGTCGGTTGAACGTTGAATGCCAGTTCTTGTCCCTTGAATATTGTCGAATTGGGTCCATATTTCTTCGGGAAACCGCGCTACCATAGGGTCCATCATAGCAGGGCGGTTGCTCGTCTTACTAGCCGATTAAAAGCTTGGTCTTCGTTGTACCTACTAACTAGACCAAGTTCTTGACACATACGGGAATCATAGCACCAATTACCTTTACGTGTATAGAGAATAACTGCTTGAACATTTCTGAGGCGATCTTGAAGGTTCCAACCATATAAATTGTATCCGCTTGTCTTAAATACCGGAGATTCTGAGCAGTGCCAAAAATAAGTATTCTATCTGCCACTCCATCGTTGGCCAATATGAAGTTTTGGCCGTCAATTGTTCTTGTCCATTGTCCGTGTTGAACAATTTTATCTCTTGTATGGGGTACCTGAGGAAGTATACGAGACCTTGCTCTGTACAGTGATTGCCGGTGTTTCTGAAAATTCGGTACATAATCTATCATCTCTTCGTTATCTCTGTTGACCATGAAAAGCATCTGAAAATACTCTCTTAATTGATTTGAAGGGCTGGTTGATGGCTTCTCACTTTGCAGTTGCAATTGCCTATTTTTTCTTTAATTTTACCAGAATCTGGTGGGTGATTGTGAATTTCACGGAAGCTCGTTACTTAAGTTCGTTGTTACAGCTATAGCCGTACATCCTCCAACCCGACACCTGATCCAGTATTTGACATCTCCCATGTTGCGGTTGATTTAAAAAAGATAATTGTGTATTTCAAGCAACTTACCCCCTCTCTTGCTATGTATGAAATTAGCTTCATTTCAATGTCGTCACATTTAATAAACACTTTATTTATATTAAAAAGCTTGTGTATCAGTGACTTATAATCACTAATAATCGCAGTATGCGAATCAATACAGGCTGTGTTATACCAAACAACACAAATTATGGTTCATAAAATATTACGTAATATTAGTCATTAAATGGCGATTATGCGAAACATGATTATGTGAAACAATAAGTAGTCATCTGCACACAGTGATGTCCAGTTGTTTATACGCAATCAGCTACTAATATAAATACATACTAATTGAAAAATTACACCCAATTAACTATGAATGGTACTTGTAAAATATTTTCTGATATTTAGAATTTTGGAATCACAAGTAAATTTGTGAATGACTATTTCTCCTTACTTAATTGTATAAACTAATATATTCTGCAACTCACAAATCAAGTAAATGTATTTGTTTGAATAAATTGTAATTTACAGTTATTCACAATTTTATATATTTTTTAATATTTCGCTGGATATCATTTGCTATATATTGTATATTCATGACAATAATTTATTTTTTCTCCAATTTTATTAAAACGATGTAATAAAATAATTAAATACACTGACTAAATACTGACTGCGTACTATTTTGTAAATAATGTCTGCCTAAATAAATTAGCTATATTATTAATATATTACATATTGAATAAACTACAAAGACAAGAACATTGTCTGAAACAATACGACAACAAACTGAAAATAGAAAATAAGAGACAGAACATAGCAATAATTGAATCAGAATGATCTGGGAGAAAAGGTTCATTAAGATAAAAGAAAAGAAAATATATAGAAACAATAATGCTAAACAGGTGGATCAAAAAAGGATCAAGACTCACTTCATAAAGATTGTTGTTACAAACTTTTTGATAAAATATTGTTATATCTTAGTAAGATAAAGATTTCTTTAAGTAGCATATTTAATATGTGTAGTAGAAAGAAAATTATAGTTGCATTTCGGTGATACTCCTAGCATTCGGTGTTCGTCCTAGCAGACTGTTCATGTGTCGTGAAACAGATCAACTTATTTCTTAATCAGAAATATGACAACATAACATCAGATAATACAAGCAATGATTGGTTTGGGGCCTTGTTCCCACTAGGTGTTCACTAGGTTCCCACTAAGCCCACAGCGGTTTTATAGGTTCACTTTAAAAAGCATTAATTTCATTAATCAATAAAATGTAACTTAACTAAAGCGCGCCTACCTTCACACTTCTAATTTTTGTTATGTTAATTTATTTAAACTATATTCTGTTTTGTGTTAGAAACAATATAATTATATTTATATCAATTCTTGTGGTTTTTAATTGATGCAGTATAATGACCATTGTTTGTAGTAATATCAAGTTGAGAAATGGAACCAATTAGTGTACCGTTAATAACGGATCTATTATTTTTGCATATTGGACCGAAATTTCTTAATTCAATTATATATTATTAATGTAAAAATATAAAACACTATATTACCTATTAATTGTATCAATATTTTTAGTGATAGTATAAAAAAATTAGCCAACTGTAACCCCGTCCTCCACTGGGAATTTTATTTTCTATTTGTTTTACGAATCTTACATCATTGTCGATATAAATTAGAATGCTTGACACTTTAAAAGTCTGTAATTAATAGCTACTGCTCCTGAATTGGGAATCTCATAATATGAAAAAAATGACACATTGTTATATTATGTATACGAAACAGCTACATATTTCTTCATAAATGCTGCTAAAATATACTAAACAAAAATGCTGAAGAAATTAAAATAATGGAGATTATTTAATTTGCTGACTTTCTATATTCAACTGCTTCCTAAAGCTTCTAATTAACCATAATTTCAACATAACTAGCAACGTTTAACAATAATTTCACCCCACTAAACGAGACTTTTACAAGTTTAACGATGCAATAATTTGATTATCGGTTGCTATGGTATTGACATAAAGGTATTATGATATTCTATGTCTAATAATTCTCCATTAGACATATTGCAACAGTTTCAATGTACTTTCATTATCTTTAATTGGTTGTCTATACATGAATTTTCTATAGTAATCAGTATTAATGTTACATTTATTACGGAACCTCACTTTTAAAAAGACATCTGTAGTAGTGAAAATAATACCAAATATAACATAACGCGTGTAAAATGATATATGTCTCAAAATATAAATTCGTTAAAGATTATAGTGCTACAATTGTTCCGATTATTATAATAAAATAATATAACTTAGATCACTGCATTGACTTATTTAATGGACAAATATATTTGTATTTGTTTGCCATATGCATAAACATAAATTTCAACAGTTGTTTAATCTCAATTTTATGATAAGAAACCAATACAAAATATTTTTAATTTGTTTCTGTTATAATTTTTACAGATGTTTTAATATTATTGATATTGAAATATTGAAATATGAAACATTTCTATAGTAATAACATTTTGCATTGAAACATTTATTTTTATATGTGCGCTTTTATTATTTTCAAAACAAAAACATTTATTAATTGCATAATATGTAATGTTTAAAAGTTAATTTTTGTGACCAAAAATAGAAATTGAACATCGAAATACTTTGAATTTTTTTTTATTTGTTTAAAATTATTATTGAATAAATCTTACGTATATACTTATCTGTTTATTTATTAATGTGTTGCTGTTTTGTCTACATAATATAACAATGTGTTAAAAATTACAGTATTATATTTAAGTCAATTGTCACATTATACTACTTATTATAATCTTTTATGAATGGTAAACATTTAAATTTGTATCGACTATATTATGTAAGCTTCCCAGTGGGGAAAGGTTTCGGTTTCTGGTTCAGAGACTAATGCTCAAGGTATTTAAAAAACGTTATGCAACTTATTATATCACAAATTTTGACAGTTTAAAACCAAGAAAGCATTTATAGATGAACTCGAATTCTTAGTATATCAAGATAAAACCTATGTCAGCGAAACTATTAGTATCATGCTATAATAGTGTTTTTATACAATTGTAATATTGTTAAAGTTACGTCTGTTGTTTAAGCAGCTTTGATTAACAATTATTAGAAAGACAATCATTTCTAGATTCTACTTGTTTCAGTATAGAAGTTTAATCAATATGCTTATTAACAGTATTAAATGATATTGTATTAAATATTTGTTCTGTGGACTCGAATTTGTTCACATCTTTTACATCATTGTAATATCCAGTAATCTTAAAAGTTTGAAATTATTTCAATACAAATTAATTTTAGTATTCTCCTATTTTTAGAGGTGTTTCATATATTAATAAAATGATATTGTGTCAATTATGCTAAAAAAGAGTTAAGTTTATAAAAGAAAAGAAAATATTGTGAAATCATTTGAAAGTGTTATTTATTATTATTAGAACTAAAATTATCAAATAAATTATTATAATCTTTTAATATTGATTATTGATTCATATTAAATCTTTAGTGTTCTATACTTGATTTTTTAAGGCAAGTGTTTACTTTATAAAGTGGAATATTTTAAGGATATATTAGGGATTTTAAAATCTCTATGTGAAATATACGAGATAGAATTTAATAAAAATTATAGAATAAAATTTGTTTCAGAGATATGACTTAGAATGAAATCTTGTAAAATCCGGTATTGTTATAACCAAATAAGTATTTTTATATTATTTAACATCTCTTCATATATTAGTATAACGTTATTATTATTTGGTGTTTGTTGTATTTATTCAAATACAACAATAATGGTAGCACTATGTATTTCCAAATTATAACATAAATTGAATTAATTTACTAAACATACATTAAAATATTCCTTTTAATTTTTTTTGTATAACTTAAAATAAACTCTTATAAGTATATTTAATTCTGTACAAACTGAAATTTTAAACGCATTTCTAAATTAATATGCAAATTGGCAATACGTGATGCTTATCTTTTGCTAAATAATAACACATTTTCAGATGTTGCTCACAAGATATAAATATACTGAAACTGTTTCTCAATGTTTTTAACTTTTAATTCAATTGAATTTGAAGTTAAATATGGAATAGTTCTCATTACGTTAAACAAAATTTTAATTTATTAATACAAAATCACGTTATTTTGGTAACCAAAATCAAATATCATGAGGCAAATAAAAAAAAAATTATGTGAACAAAATAAAATTAGTATGTGAATATTTAATAAATTTATTTAATAATACTTAAAATTTCTTTAAAACATGGCTATTAAGCGAATAAGGTAATATTACTTTTTTTTATATATTTTCGAAAACTTTCTACATTGAAAATATATTTCAAATTATATATAAAATGTTATTAACAACCAATAATTGTTCGCGTTTGTATTTATGCATGATTATGCATTATACACATGTTAGCATCGATATTATTTAATATTGTTATTACAGTTTGCAAAATAAAACTAGATTAACTTACAATTCCACTACTATATTTCATTTTATTACATCCAATGTGCTTCTGTGATGAAATTTAAAGAACAGAACAAAAACGAATTATCTATAATTTATTCGCTACCTATATTATACATTGTCTTTTGAAAATGGCTTTCGAAACTTTTTTACTTTAAATTAATATCACCATTTTTAAAATGAAGTACCAATTCCATAAATTATTTTATAGAAATATATATTAACTTTAATAACGAAATTACAAGAAAAATAAAATCAAATTAACTTTTATTTATAAACATATTGAGTATAAACTGCCTTTAGTTACAATTGATGCTTATATGACTTAATATACGTACTATTTTACATTCCTAAATATACAAATTCAAAAACAATGTTTTACTAAATATAAAATTGGCTATGATTTTGTTATACATGTAATGATATGTTACTTTGTCTACACGGATTAAAAGCATACCACCTTAAAAATATATATACATACACTTGTCAAAACGTCACCACGTCACCACGTTGTATTTCCATGTAATTTATATTTGAACAAAATTTATTGATGTAAGAAGTAGTATGGGAAAATACGCTTCTAAATAGAAACTAACCCCTCTATGAAACCCATTTAAAGACGGCTTCTTATATGACGTACTCTGTATAACATAATGACCAAGTTAAGATAAATAAAGACAAGTTTTTCTTATGATGAATAAGTAAAAAACTGGAGTATGGGTATATTAATTTTTACGGGACCGCTCGAAATATTCCAATAGTTGAGCGTCTCAGACGAGGTCTTTGCAACAATCTAACACAGTGATAAGAAAACAATGATGAACAGGCTATCCGTATGCTGCGTTCTTCTGTCTACGTTCAGTAAGTCCATTCAGAAAGTTTAACAAAAAATGTATTTGTTGACCAAGTAATGCATACACACTACCTGGGACTAACATTTCAACCATGTTCTAAGCAGTAAAAAACGTTCACTAACGCATACTACATTTGAGCATTGTAAACGGATTTAGTGTTCATGCGGCCTTTAATATATGTACCTATTAACAAAGCGTTTACGCCTACAATTCGAGTTTAAGAGTTTATCAGTTTATGAGTTTACAAGTTTACGAGTTTACAAAATAGTTTACGCCTACAATATGAATATCTAAGCTATCTGCACACGCCTCCCTACGAGTATTTCACAGTTCTGAACATATCGAACTGAAGAAGCCTGACTTTGAGCAGAATATTCACCGAGATTATTTTCTACAGTATTACAGAGTAAACTTAATTGTCAGAGAAACTATATTGACAATTGTTGTGTTAATAAAGACTGGAACTTTAGAACAATATTTTCAATGTGTTTGACATTGAATTTTTGTATAGTTATCTACATAATGAACTATACAAATCAATCCTGCAAAGAGGATATTTTAATGTCTTTTCAGTTTTGTACTTAAAATACTATCTGATTGTAATACAAACTTTTTGTGTACAAACAAAATTGTGTGTATTTAGAACAAATAGCCGAAGAAACTTTAGTGGATACCAATGGACTGTTGCTTCTTATAATGAAAGATTGTAGTAGTGAGTTGCATACACACATTTTTCTTAAAATATTTTTTCACATCAATAAGCGAATTATTGTATATCTCATAATTTTACTTTTTAAAACATATATGTATATTAATATCACTAGTATACTTTTACAAGTATAATTGTATTATAAGTATCATAGAATACTTATCATATACATATAGTGAAGTATTTATAATTAATATAATTATTAATACTTATACTTATTTTCGTATAGTATAAAACAATATGATCCACGTCTTACAATAGCAAACAATAATATATAAAACAACTGACCTCGATTTCAATTTGAATTTAGAACTTTCGGAAATGAACCGATATAGCCGATTGATCCTCTGAGGTCACGATTAATAGAATTAATAATACAACTAATGGTTAATAACTAATAATAATAACTAATTAACTAACAGAACTAATGGATTTTGGAGTGTAAACCATTTTTCCACAATGTTAAAAACGAAGTATATTCTGAATATAACAAGAAAGAACTATCAAAGAGAGTGAGAAAGTATACATAGTAGGGATACACGCAATTCATTTAAAATATTACAACAAGAGTTTGACTGTCGTCGTATATTAAAGTAAAGTGGCCTTCACCATCATCACTAAGAATATTTCCTATACATTTAGTCCAAATACCATTAATATTAGTAAATACTGTGTAGTTGAATTAAGTAAATTGATTGGTACATATGAGTCAGTGTCATTAACATATATTATCAAGTAATTATTCACACTTCGAATGGGGCATAGTAATCCTTGACCTACAAGCTGCTTTTCTCGGAGTTTACCCAGAACAGGAATTTCATTTTATCACAGCAGTGAAGGTTTTTTTCCTTTTAAATATCAGTCTCCATAAAAGAATAACAAATGGAAGCAAAACACCTGCGAAGCAGTAAAGACACATGGATAAAAAGTAGTATATTAGGAAAACGCGGAAGTTAAGAATTGTCACCTACTGGAGTCACCATGTTTTCTGAAATAAAAAAGTAACAGAAATTGATATCGTACTAGATCAAACTCCGACATAGTTGCACTCATACAATACCAGTTTATGGAAAGCGTGTTAGCAGTCATTTTAAATGAGTAGAGTACGTTAATGGGAGTATAGTTTTGATGAAATGCACGAATATTCGATAACAATTTGCTAAAAACCGCAATTTCCTTAATCTGCAAATAGTTCAACTTCACATTCTATAAATTTAACCAGGTTCTCGAGCGATTGCTGTAGAGAGTATAGAGTCTGTACTGATTGCAGTAAAATTGATAGGGCGGAATCAGGTGACTTGATAAGACCTTGCTTAAACCCCTTGGGTAACCTTATCTAATCAGGGAATTCTCAAATCGACTAAGAAACTTCATTTTCGGTTTATCCGCACCCGATTTACTGAGAAGCAACTATGAACTGGTTAAAATCGGCCAATAGGAACAGATATTATGACTTGGTCAGAGGGCGGAGGAGGTATAATTTCAGTTTCAAATTTTTGTTGGGCTGCAGTTTCAGTTTTTCGGGGATTCTTTTCCGGTCGTGGTTTCGGGTAGGTTGGTTTTCATTTAGAAAAAAATCATTCATATTCTATTGGTTTGATAGCTTGAAAATGGTTTATTTAATTTTGACTAGATTACAAAATATTTAACATTTACTTTTCAAATTATTGAAAACTTTAAATCCTAATATTTTACAACATGTAGTCAAAGTTCCTGAACTGTTTATATTTGTAAATATATTTGCATATCCTCAACAACATATTACTGGATAAAATGTATTAACAATAATTATTCTGTGATTATATACATCACACCATATTTCGTTATTGCTATTGACTTCAAACGTCATCAGTACGATACTAGTAATATATTATTTTATTTAATATGTTGACATTTAACGATTATTCAAGCATTTATTTATTTTTGTATTCCTTATCATAATTCTTCATTACTTTTTTAATATTTTAAAATTAAAATAAACAATTGTAGGAACATTTTCATTACATTAGAAGCCGATGGTCTCCGAAAGCTGAATTTCCCTTATGCTCTTCATACTTTTATCCAGTTATTTTTTATAATTTCAAATGTAAAATTTTTCAGGATTGGTATTTTTCAAATTGTCCAGAGAAGTCAAAGAGAAGTCACTTTGGTCGAATAGTCCTGTTAGGCCAGTATGTGTTTTAAGTTTAATATTTGTCAGTCAAAATGTCTATTTTAATGTAGTGGAAGATATGTGGAAGATTAATGTAGATAAATTGAAGATATGTAGAAAATAAGTGGGGATAAGTGGAAGATATGTGGAAAAAGTGAGGAAAAGTAGAATATATGTGGAAGATAAGTAAGGATAAGTGGAAGGTAAGGCAGAATAAGTGGCAGATATGTGTAATATATGTGGAAAATAATTGGAAAATATGGGGAAGATATATGGAACATTTAAGTTAGATAAGGGAGGATAAGTGGCAGATATGTGTAAGACATGCGTAATACATGTAGAAAATGTGTGAAAGATATGTGGACGATTTAAGATAGATAATTGAGGATAAGTTAAATAACCTACCTCACATGAACACAATTATACAAACCAATCGAGAACTATACCAAACAAACGAAACTGCTGAATCAAAGAGTGTTGGTCTAATAGAATATGATCTCAGGATCAACGCAACCTGACGCGAACATTGTAAACCACAGATTATTTTAAAGATTTTAGAATTTTTAGAATTTTAGGACCCTTACATATTTTTTGGTTTATAATTTGTTTATGATTATGACCAGTCTTTCTTTAGTATTATAAAACTCCACTTGGATAAAAAGATGAAAGATTATACAATGAAAACTCAGCCATCTGTAACCACAGTGCGTGTTGTTATCATTCTTAAAATTGTCATAATTGTTTAATTCTAACCAATAATAATTATTTTATTATGTTACGTTATATGTATTTTATAGAAACTTTTCATTGGAAATGTCTGAACACCGCTGAACACAAATTAAATGCCACATTAGCTAATCCAGGCTTCTTTATTAACATTTTTAGAATTTCTCTTTAGTGTAACTTTTTTCGTGTAAATCTTTTTTTGTACTTGTCGTATATTTGTTTAAAACTTTATTATTACGATTGTGTTCAAAACATATTTTAAAATATATGTTATGTTCAAGAAATGATTGTTTATTCCAAAAAATTAGAAGATATAATGTATCTTCAAAAAGACAAAACTACCTCATTTTTTTGTTTTTACACAATAATTTAATAGTAACCCTTAAATAAAATAATAAATATGTTATATTACTGATTATTATATATAATATTAGTTATGCAATTTATTGTCTTCTAATTTACATTATTATTCATTATTATTATAATTAGGAGAATTCATAATGTTAAATGTTATTGTATAGTTTAATATAAATAAAGTAATAAAATAATTATATTATTGGGGATACAGCAGTTAGAAACCTTCTATTACTATATCTGAATCCAATAATATACTTTGTCATACAAAACAGTTTATAATTACAAAAACTTTCCACTTTTTTAAATTAAACTATATATATATATATATCTGTATAAGACCTTTGTGTTTATATAGTTGGTCAATATAGACCGAAATAAATTCTGCTAAATGCTACATGAATATTTCATTACATTGAAATCAGTTACCATAGCAATAAAATAATTGGCAACACTTGTTTTGTACTACAACATTTTTAGTGCTTTAATGATAGGCTTTCTCGTTCACATTTAAATTAATTTATTTAAGAAACAAATTTTAGGTTACATTATAGGTAGGACTATAATGTATAGAGGTAATCCACGCTTTATAATGTTATATATTTATCGAGGAAGGTAAACGTTTTTCTTCTATGTATAGCATTATTTATGCTTGTATACAATGGGAAGACATTCAATTCACCAAAATATTTAATATATTTATATAGTTGATTGTTTACTGGTGTTTCCTTCTCAAGTAAATATATGAAACATATTTAATCGACAAAGGCAAGTCTTTTCGTTTGTAAATATGTGGAAATAGTTACTTATTTAGTTTAATAAAGTATTTCATTTAAAAAAATTTTTTTTTATGTAAATCTTTAATTTCATAATATAGACATGGTATTATATATATTTCATACAAATAGATGATTCTATGTTTATTCTTTTTTATATTAGATTTATGTTCATTTTTAAATGTAATTTTCATTCTGTAACAAAATACTGCTGATAACTTCTTTAACTACTATCTTCCTAGTGTGACGGTCGGCTAAATATCTACCATCATGAAATTGTACATCAGTATTTATTTTTAAAATAGTTCTTTATATGTTTTTTAATGAATTTGGGAGCAGTTTTTGAGTGATTCTAGTGGTTTTCATGATATGTTTATGAATCATATGACATTAGTATGTATTAGTTTTAATTAATATTAATCATTAATTATTAATAATATTAATTAATAAAGTAATTAATATTAGGATATGTAATAAAATGTAAACTTTCCTAATTTTTTAAAATTAAATAAAGTGTTGATTAAAACGTAGAAATAAATAAGATTATTTAACAAACACAAATAATGTGAAATGTTAAAAAAATAGTGAAATAATTTTTATAAATACCTTTTTCCTCTAAATAATTAACCGTTTTGCAAATGTCAATTACTTCTGGATAATGATATTTCAGTGGTATACACAGATAGATAGTCATGTTCTACTAAAGTATAATTAACAAATTGTTATTTAAATTATTCAATAATAATTTAATTCACATAATTTATGTCCTTATTATTGTATAGACCTAATATAAGTTTAATATCATATTATATTAGCTTAACCATTTGATGTTAAACTTGATAACAACCACTTGGGTATTATTGCTGACATAACTATCATTCTGAATTACTGATATTTATGATAAGAAAGAGATAAATAACCAAACACAAATCAATATTCCTATAAACTAGAATAGTTTATGAGCCTGAAATTGATTGATTTTTTTATTGTTAAACAAATATTATGTACTTAGTTATTGAATCATTAAAATAATAAATGTTCGTTTTCATAAATGCAATAAAAAGACTCTCTAATGCAATGATTGAAACTCAATATATTGTACGAAAATTGAATTTTATTGCTTATATTGGAATTTATAAACTTTTTTGCTGGTGTAATTTTTACTTGAGATTAAATTTTTATATATATTGCTTCAAAAAAATATTTAAATTATTTGCAACCGTGATTTAGAGTTAAGAATAGCAGAGTTAGAACAATAAAAACAACAGCATATATTAATACGAATTACTTGTATGTTGTGCACCTGAATAGGATAATCGGCCTAGTCATGCCGCTATATTTTCACTGACTGTGATGCAACAGAACATGGTTGGCTAGATTCATTGGATGAAAAACAAATAATAATAATTTTCCTCTAGTTTTGCTCCAATTGAACTGGTTTAGATTTGATTATATACAAGGCGACATGTCTTCCTCTGCTAGTAGGCCTACGCTATTATTATGTATATAGTATTAAGTTATATTACGTGCTTATATACCATGATAAATGTTAAATATCATAGTGAAATTTCGATTACTTTTTTCAGAAAAGACTATAATGTTTTTATTTTCTAGGATTTTTTAATTAACCAATTTAAAAAGAACTCTAAGGTTGTCAAACGTTATTCATAAATCGTTTTTAAAATCTAATTAAAATTTCAAATAGGTTTTATAAATGTTTTGTTTATTCGTGTTTTAATCTTTAATAAATATTTTAATCAAAATTTGAAATATATATAATATTAAAGTAAGAAAATATATTTATTATGTTTATTTATATTATTTTATAATTATTTATCAACTTATGTAGAACATTATAAATCATACGTTTTATTCTTAATAAACTATTACAATAAATCAATTGAAAAATGTAAGTGATTGCTGTTTCTCAGTTTCAATTGGTAAATGTATTATAGTTAAATGTTGTTTTTTATAATTAAATGTAAAAAAATCTTTATGCAGCGGAGTATAAAAATGTTATGTTAGCCTATTAACAAGTAATACATATGGTTATAGCATAACAAATCATATCTCTTTATGTGAAAAATAAATGTACGTAATTATTTAGTATCAGAAATCAGTCCACCATTTTCGTATTTTTTGGATTGTTTAGGATTTTACATTGTTTAGATTGTTCCATCACTATCTTTATTTGCTATCTTTGGTTTATATTAATGTTATCTTTACTGTTTCAATATTTTTTATTTAAATACATTTCGTCTGGTTAAAAGTTAATAATTTGTAAAATACGGCTTCCAATGTTTAAGTTATTAGGATATGGGGCGTAAATGAAATTGGCACAAATAAAATAATATGTGTACTATTTAAGCAACTAATTTTAACACATATACTGTTTTAATATTATTATAATAAAAATAGACACAACCAAAATTTTAAGTGTTAATGCAAGCCGGATTCGCCCATAACTCTCTTCTTAAGGCATATGCCCACCAAGCGCGACGCGACGTAATTGAAGTTGAATTTATTACAAATGTTCTGCGACGACGTGCGACGAAATAAATATTTATATACAAACAACATATTTTAAAAATACGTAATAAGTGTTATTTAAATATATAAGTAATGATATATAATATTTTATAATAATAATATAGTTAAATAAAGTACAATAGTTAATATAGTACAAATAAAAATATCTCTGAATTTAAATCTTTAATTTTATTATGAATGATATTAAATAACACATTTAATGACAGCTTTGAGTAATAGAAATAATAAACGTTGGAACAAGCAGGAACAAGTAAGCTATAAAGCCTCTTTGCTACCATACTAATAAATTTAGTGGCATATAAAACTACACAAAGGACGAAGTCTATTCATCCAGTCATGTCTATTTAACAGATATAGTGCGTGATAAACATGTCTCTATAGAGCCATTAGATACTAGTATGTCGTATTTCGTAGCGTCGCGTCACGCTTAGTGGGTATATGCAATTAAAACGCGCAAACTTCAGACGATTAGCGTCACTCTCAAGTTAATTAGATTTTAAACTACACTCTTAGCGAAAATCGTGCATTTTATGAGGCAGGAATGTTCCGTATGTAATCTTCAAACAGGGAAAATATAGCTACCATTCTTGCACCCTTTTTTGGGCCTTACTTACAACATTTTAGTAGTATAATTATTTATTGTTAATACTTAGTGATCTTAATTATTTTTTTAATTCATTATATATATATATTCTACTCAACGCTAATTTAAGGAAAATAGACATGATCGAATTTATAAAAATGGAAAAAAACATTGGGTACAACACACACACTTTAAAAAATATAAAACTAAAAAACCCATATTGAGATAATTATAAATATACTAAAAAATTATCTATATATACACACACGTCAATCAATTATGTAGAAATAATAACAAACTTATAATTTTCATATTTGTTATAAAAACATAACATGTTTTTTATATAATATATACAAAATATGGTGACTACATAATTAAGCAGGATATAAACGTTGTTTACTTCTACTAGGACTTTCCCTATTATTTTCTCATCTTATTAAGAGGCTCTATACAAATTAAAAAACAAAACAATAATTTAAAATAGTTATGAAATCGTTAATAAAATATGTAATGTCTTGCTTCTCTAGAATTTCAAAAAGTAATGTTAAATACCACGAGCCCAAAATATAAAAAATATTAATAAACTTACGTATTAAATAATAGTTGGATGATAAAGATTTGATAAAAAAAAAGGGGGGGGGGGGGTAGGGTCCCTTATATTATTTTACAAATTTACTAATATAAGACCTTAAAAAATAATTATCAATTATCGGATTATACTACATAATTATAAAAACAATTCAGGCATGTGGCTGAATTTGTAGATGTATGCCGTACAAAAGAATAGGCATAGATATAATAATATCAGCAAATTATGGTGTCATTAGCATATATTGTATAATCATCGTTACTAATGTGGAAAGTTTATTTACATCGGATAATATAACATTATAGTACCAATACAATTCACTAGGCGAATCTTAATATAAATTGAATGTTGTAAATATATTGTTTAAACCGTGTAACTTAGTGGCTGTCGTTTAACAGATAGAATAGAGAATAGGTAACACAGTCACAAGTTGGTCAATCCAATATTGAAGATGCATAACATTTTCAAATACTTTTATTGTTGCCTCTAGTTTACTAGGGTGCTAAAGTTTGAATACAAGAAAGACGGCGACAGTTTCCACTAGTCCGGCCGTCGTTATCAGAACTTCGTTGACCACAACACTGTCGCGTAGTTTGTTTTGATGAATACAGGCTAAAAATACAAAGACCATAAATGCATATTTAATTAAGTTCTAGGGCATGAATAAAAGCTAAATTTAGTTTAGTATATTAAAAAGCATGTTATTTTTAGATATATTTAGTACTACAATAGAAAACAATGCAAGTAATTAGAAAAATATTATATATATATATTATATGTTATTTAGTATTCTAATGTTATTGTTATGTTATTTCCAGGTCAACTAAAATCAGTCAATTAAAAAGCAGTAGTAGATATTAACAACTTAGACATTAAAAAACAATCTAAATGAAATTAAATATGCTATTGCTTACTAAAATGGTTGGAGCCGATATTTACCTCGATGAAAGAAGTTTTTTTGATAATATCTTTTGACATATAAGTAAAACATTAATATTTGATATGCTTTAAATTAATTTGACAAGAAATATGTCCACTATCGATCCACGATAAAACATTATATGTTTTATGAATACCGTGTAACCAACCTTCTTGTCTAACTGAGTTATCGAGTCCCCCTCTATATTGATGAAGGATAATATAAACAGACTATATTTTGTACGTTTCAGTTCGGCCGTGTTCAATCTTCTTGTCATTGTCGCTTTGACGGCGGCCTTCGCGGGCACAACTCTCCATCTTGACTGGCGCCCGCTGCTTCGAGACTCAGTATTCTACTGCATATCAATCGGATTCTTTATTTATAGCGTTTGGGACACACAGTTTCAGGTATTCTTTATAATTAGGCTCATACTAGCAGTTAAATAGCTCGGCTTTATATATTTATTGTTGTTTTTTCCCACTAATATAATATACGTATATATTTGACATTGTATAATTGTACAATATATTTAATATAATGTAATATACGATGTTTTTGCAAGGTTTAATTATAAGGAAAATTATGAGTATTATGAATATTTTTTTAATTTAAGAAATGTTCTGAATTTAGAGAAAGTGTTTTTAATTGCTGTTTTTTGGTCTAAGAGAACAACAAGCTCTATATAAACAAGCGTCGGCAACTAAAAATGGCAAACCAGGTATAATCTAAATAAAACGATGTAATGAAATAATCTATTGTGCTTTTATAAACGAAGATGAACACTTGCATGATCAGATAAAGGTTCCTGGAGTAGTTTTATCAAGTACTATGGTTCTTCACAATATAATATGCAATTGTGAATAATACAAATCAGTTTAAACAATGTTTTCTAAGGGAAAAGTAACCAGTGAAATTTACGAACTGTAGATTAAACTGAATATCGCCTTTGGATTCGACAAATTAACCGGGTACTGCAATTCTGAATACGTAAAAAACATCGCACCCTATTTTTACTGGATGAAAACAAGCATTGCAGTAGTTCAACATAGACGTCACAAAAGCAATAAAAAGAATAATAAAAATACTCTGTTTCGTTCTTTTTTATTTCATACATATTTTGAAATAGTTTCGTTATCGGTATCCTGCTTTTATTATTAGTGAGAATTATCTTTTGTCATGAGCATATCAAGTCATTGTAAAGACAGATTAAAACTTTTTCGGATGAATATGAGATTGATAAGCTGATTAATAAAATCTTGGAATTTAAAACAAAATTATAATTTAGTTATTATATATGTATATTTATTTTATTATATATTTATTATATATTTTTATATAGGCCCCATTATATATTATCACAAAATTATCATTAGCGTTTAATAATTATTAATCAAAAAGTCAGACCAGAAACGGGCCTAAAGTTCTTTAGATCGTTTTATCCACAATCCAATTTTAGATAAAAACAATAATACAATATATAAATGATACCTACAAATGTGACAGATAAGTCGTGACAGTTAAGTACGAAGTAATTTAACTAGTCATAAGAGAGCAGGGTTAAGAATGCACTTGTAAAGGTACATTACATGTCTTGTTTCATATCATGTCTTTGACGTTTCACTTTCGATAACAAATTTTCAAATTTTATAATAAGCAGTTTTAAAGAAAATTGACAATAGAAAATTACTGCATATATTGTTTCACGTATTGAACATGAATCAAATATATTATTCCTAATTGAGTTTATATTATCAGAAAAATGAAGGAATTAGATTTCCATAGATATATTCATGGATTCCATAGGTTGAGTTATTTTATACAAGTACCAAAAGATTTAATGTATGTCTGTGTTGATAATGTTAATATAATCCAAATGAAATGATTTCACACAATTTCATTTATTCAAGAATAACAAACGATTCCCATCGCTAGGGTTCTTCCATATAGATTCAAAACGATTAATATAATTGGCGCGTGCTTGTCTACAACCTGGATTAATGATATATTGTACTATGCAGAAGATCAGACAACCTTGGTAAATGATATATTGTACTATGCAGAAGATCAGACAATCTGGGTTAATGATATATTGTACTATGCAGAAGATCAAACAATCTGGGTTATTGATATATTGCACTATGCAGAAGATCAGACAACCTGGGTTAATGATATATTGTACTATGCAGAAGATTATACAATCTGGGTTAATGATATATTGTACTATGCAGAAGATCAAACAATCTGGGTTATTGATATATTGTACTATGCAGAAGATCAAACAATCTGGGTTATTGATATATTGTACTATGCAGAAGATTAGATAATCTAAGATCTGACTAACTCAAGTGATTTCCAATTTTTTATAAAAGTTTATATGACAGAAAATTGTTTAGATAGTTCTAATATCTAGAAACGTAGGAATGATCATTTTTTATTAGATCATGAATATGTGAAAGTTTAATTAAATTTTTATCTGGGCGAGATAACACAAAAGCTATTCTAAGTATTGGCGAATTTACGTACTCTAAGAAACCAAATTTGTTTAAAATGTCAAAGAAATTACGAGTTAAAGGAATATATTAACGATATCAGTATGGATTACAAAATCGTCCTCAATATTAGGTCTATAATAATTTGTTGAATTTAAGGTCTCTCTAAAAGTCTTCAAGAACAGTTATAAACTGATAACATTATTGATTAGGTGGGCGATAAACAAAAGTAATAACAATGTTAATATTATGTTGTTCAAAATATCGAAATATTGGAAGTTCAAATTACAGGATGATAAAACATATATTTTCAACAAAAAAATCACACTACCACCATTCTTATTTACGAGATTTAAAATGTGATGAGATGTTAAACAATATGTAGCTAATGTTAACTGTATACTTATTAGATTGGTCCATTTGTGATCCATCCCTGTTTGTTGCCTTAATAACTTGATTCAATGATTTCTTATAAGCGTCAATTTTCCGTTCAAAAATCCGCATTTTTACATTTGTTGTGCCCTTTTTTGTTGAAGTGCGTTGCATATCCATTGTTTAATTTTATTTATTGAATCAACCCAAACGAGTATTGTCAGTTGTTTTAATACACACTGTATTTACTTACTATACCAAATAAATATATTTTTAGAAATATTGCAATAAACAACATTAATTTTTATTGAGTAATAGTGGTAATTTTAAATATTTAAATATTTTAATTACTATTTATATTTTATAATCAGACAAATAATCTAAATAATATGAACTGAAACAGTTTACTCATACGAAACGCTCTGTTTCAAACCCAAACAAAAGATTAGTAGGTCAACATGAACGGCGCAGTTTACCTAATTGTACACATCAAACGTAAAATGAGTTTAGCAACATTCATTTTCATCTTACCGCTAATAGATAATATATTAAAAAATAAAACCAAATGTTCTTAACAATGCATTTTATTTGTGTTACTTTATATGCCAAATTTATAATTATTTTTTTTATAATTTAGGAATTTGATGAGAGCTAATTTCTGACCTCTAATATACGTAATCAAAAATATTTTTATTAAATAATTTAATAAAGAATTAATCCCTAAAGCAATATAATTACTAAAATTGATACGATTCACATGATAATATTTTGTAAAGAATTAAATTTCAGTGACTGATTGTTAATGTAAAAAATCAACGCTTTATGAATTTGTGATACAAATTTACATTTTTTAATTTCATAATTTTAAAATTATTTCCAGACTTAACAAATAATAATTATTTTATCAGTGGATCATTCTAACGTTTTAAAGTTTTATATAAAATGTTGTAAAAAAGGTATGGTATAGTTTTAACATCATAATTAGAGGATAAACATTTTTCAATATATATTGAAAATAAAAAAATATAAGTTTAATTTTAATATAAATTTACTTTTAAAACTTTGCATTATTATAACAATGATATTAATTTTAAAATGTTGATCATTCTTTTAGATCTGGGAGGCAATTATAATGCTACTAATCTACTCTTTCTATCTTATTGTCATGGTGTTCAACAAAAAATTGATGAATGCGTTGGAACGACTGCAAAACAGTGTGTAAGTTATGTAATTGGGATATATTTATTTAACGCGTTTATAATACGCATGCGTTTTTCATATATGCGTTGGAAAAACATTCGATTCGATTATAATTAAATTTAAAATACCCAAATCGAAAAGTAAATGTTTAGAAATATAAAAATAAAATGTATACATTGTTCAAATAATATCCTAAATTTAATTTAGTTATTGGTGTTAAAATGGGGCACTGTGTCTGTCGGACGGAAATCTGCAGAAAGTTGAAGGATGATAAAACCCGGAAAGACTATCTTTATATATGATATACCGATTTTAACAACCATTGCTTGAGCTGGTTATCAAACATTCTGTAACACAATAAAGTATTCATAACCTTTTCAAATAAATATGTTTTTGACCTTAGTCGCGACTCAGTTTTGAGAATGGTGTGTTTATGCGGACGGAAACGATATTATTCGTGAAACGTCCCTGGCCTTGGATTATGCTCACTCTGCAGGTGGAATCACCAGGATAAATACAAGGGGGATGATATTCCAGACTCTAAGTTAAAAGTATTATTAGTTAAGTTAAACTTAACTTATTGTTTTATATAGACTTTATAAACATCGATAAGCTTTTAAATGTCAACATTTATAACAAATCACATTTTTGTACAATATTTACATTTAAAAATGCATCCTAATTTACCCATCAATATAATAATATGGGTTAAACATGTCAAAAAAGTATATTCATAATATGTTGTCTTTTTGAAAAAATTAATATAAAAATTCATTATGTAGCATTATGTTTATATTGATTGTATTGATTTAAAAACCTCTAAAAGAATTCATGAAAAATAGTATGATAATGTCCTATCTATACCTAGAATATGCAATTTACAATGCAAATGTTCATGTTTCATTTTAGTTCAAGTTCAAAAGTGGATCCTTCACTTGCAGACATCGAACATGTTGAAAAGGTAAGCTTTCAATATTGTTTTTCGTTTTATATTATTATAAACTATATTCTTTTATTTTGAATAAATATATATATTAAAAGTAGCCAATGCGAATCAGATAGCATATGTATTTACGAAACATTTGTTTGTATGTGTTATTAATATAATTTGGTTGAGAAAAACTATTACAAATTTCCAAACATAGCAAACTCTAACATATCCATCTCTCAGACTAATTAATATAACTGATAATAATCTTACAATTGTATTATATTACCTTAAAATAAATGGATACCATGTATTCCATGATGTAATAAACAAGCAATTGCAATTGTGTCAGTTTGTGTAAACTATTAATCCTTTGTAATCCTTGGAGGGGAGGGGGGGTAATACAACCACCCCGGCTATATTATTTCATCCAACTGTTGAAAAACGACACAACCGATTATGCAGAAATTAGGATTTTTCGGTCATTGTAAGTCACATGACCTGTCCCTGAATAGTTAGGTTTATACAATACTGAAATAAATATTATAAATATGTTTAGTTAAGAATAATAATTAATATATGTATTTGTTAGGTCTGTTTCTGCTTTAACAACCAATAAAAATCCAGAATTCAAAATTGTGCGATAGAAACATCTGTCTCCAAAAATACCTAGTCAGATCATATCGTCAACTGAAATAAAAAAATTGCTACTGAAATCAAAGCGTACTTATTTCTAATGGCTAATAATTATTTGACTAAAATTTAATTTGGTGCAAAACTAATTTTTCCGTTTAGGATTTCTAATTTAATTTCCTTCATTAAAAGGCCTAAAAACAGTAACAAAAAACAGAGAAAAACATGTATTTCCTTTTTGGGTCACAAATAACATTTTCTGCAAATTTAAGGATGATACATTTATTTTTCATATTTTTTCAAAGTTGATTTTAAAAAGGCATTATCAAAAATGGATAATTAAAACATATTAAAAAAATTACACCATATATTTATGGAGACAATGTATGGTGTATCAAAATTTAATTTAAATCGGTCAATGAGAGGGATTATTTCTAGGGGGTGGGATACAACCCCCTCTCCCCAAGGACAACCACGTATAGAAATGTTATAGTAGTGAATGATCACATTATATTGAATTTCTTAACACCACCACAACCACAAAACAAATAACCACAATTAAAAATTTTAAAAAAAGAACTCGGAAATATCAAAGTAACTGCCAATTAAGAACCTAATTTGTTTAACAATATTAAAATGATTTCAGAGAAAAACAACATTCCGAACCAAACTTCAGATAAGTTAAACAAAAGAATGTGTTTTTATCAAACCACAATTATTAATTTAAACCATGTTAGAAATCCAAACATAAGTTGTACTCTTAAGACAGGCCTGAAGTGATGGGATTGCTAGTCAAAGTTTTTTTTAAAACTTTAAACTTTACACTTTAAAAGACAGCCTAACAAACCAAAAAACAGAAACTTAACTGAGAATAAACCAGGTCATAAATAACAAAACGCGTAATTATTGAAATTTGTCATTAAAATGGGGAAGAGGAGACTAAACAACCAGGCAAGACTTTGCACCCTAATCATTGTTGATATTATATACGATGATAATATAAAAGAAACACTAAAGAATTTGGAAGCTTTTAATATTTTTAAATTATTTGTTTTCAACTTAAACAAAAAAAATTCAATTGTATAATACAAATCATCTTCAGGGTTTTATATTTATTTGCAATATGCTGTATACAAACATTTTATTATGGAATTAGTTAAATGTCAAACTATAAAGTAGATTTACCATTATATACATTTTTTAATAGGTTATATGTGACATTTTCGTTTCACTTACAAAGAATTGTGTTTAGAAAATAGTTAAACAAAATTTATATTATTGTTGAATTTCCTTTCTGTGAAAACTGCATTTTGCGGTATATCAAAAAGGATCTTTTCGAAGAGATCTTTTATGTATTTTGTCAAAGTAAATTATCATTTTAAAGATTTTAGTTTTTTTACTTCGATGCTCAACATTTTTACTCAACTTTGAAGAGATTTTTTAAAATTTATATATACTGCTTTTTTAATATAACTTATGCATTTTCATGATTACTTTTATTATCTAAATTGTTACAGGTTTATAATTTCAAAATTCTGTTGACTACTAATAATGCTATATCATATCAAGTATTCAAACATTACGCTTGTTTTGTTTATTGTTATGTTTTTTGCTTCATTTGTATGGCTACCTAAGATTTAAATATTAAATAACTTAATTATAAATTTGCATTTCATTTATAATTTAAATTAAATTAAATAGTATAGCTTTTATTTAATTACGAACAATTATTATTAAAGTAATCATATTATAAAACAAATTTTCCCTTCATAAATTAAATGTTTTGTTAGTTCATGTTCAGATGAAAAAGTAAAACGAAGAAATACATATACACTTATTTTTCAGAAAAATTCTTCTGAATTTAAATAAACGTATTTTTATAAATAATATACCAAACCTTCACATATTACCATGGTTATGCCTGCCTGTTTACAGTGTAATTACAGTATTTTTAACAAGTTTTAGAACATGTTTTCTCATATTAGTTTAGTACTATTATTATGTTTTATGGATTACATGTATATACTCCATGACACATACAATATCTCTTAAAAGAAGATTAATCCAAAACAAGGCCTCTGTTACCCTTTTTCAACCAAATAAATCCGACTTGGCTAAACATTCCATTAACCATTACCATAATTTCGACTTTGATATTGCCTCCGTCTTAGCTGGAGAACCTAGCTATTTTATTCGCTTACCTAGAATTGTGGTTTACATATTGCTATCGCCAGTAACTGTATTATTAAACAGACTCTTTCCTACAACCGCAACAACAACAATACTCAAAACTTTACAATTAAAAAGTATTTTATTTTTTCCCTATTGATCCCCCCATATGGCCTATCCCCCCCACTCTTCATCACCTTGACTCTCATTGGCCACATCATGGTAGTTTTTTCATTATTCTCAGTTGTACTTTTTACTCATTATTGTGTTTTCATATTTTGTTGATCACTCACCCTTGAAAATATCTGCAGGTAGCAGCAGAAAATATTTGATAATATATAATAATCACTAAGCTGTTGAACACTTTTGTTTTTACCTTATTATAAAAAATCGATATTTGTTATTAAATCCAAAAATAAATAAACACATAGAAGGATATTGTTTTCTTGACGGCTAAGTTTACCATAATTTACTCTTAAAATTGTAAAACATTTATTCGAACGATCATAAAACAAACTGATGTTAAATATACAAAACGTTATACAAAAAACTACGTATAGGTTACCTATAAGTTACCAAATTAGTTAATTTGTAAGTAGCCACCTTTGTTAAGCAAAATAATTTAATTAACATACAAATATGTGAAAGTAATAAAGTTTTCCAAACTAAAACAAATACAACTCAGCAATTAAACTGTGGTCAACAGCCACAACAAACTGTTTCTTTAATTCAAATATAGTAGTGCTGTCATACTGCCTTGAAGGTAGAAAGCCTGTGTATCTAGACGTGTACGAAACTCCTAAACGATAATGTGAAATATTTCTCTTATCATATGCCTTGCAATATTGTTTTCGTTAATTATTTTTGTATAAAGTTACCGGATGTTAAAATGACAATGAATGATACATTGCATTAACATCAGATACTCAAAAATATACAGATTAATATAATCAGATTTTGATATGTTAGCTACACTGTGTAACAATTTTATTTTTTCTGCAGGAAGCCACCTCCACTGAGATAAATCAGTCCCAGACTTCTATTCGATCCACAGAGTCAAAAATGTTTCAGAGAGATCGGAGAAAATCTCTCATTCGTCAGTTATCAATGTCAATGGGTCGAACCAATGTAAGTCAAACTTAAAAAATGTCATAGGTACCAATAATTTGAAAAAATGTAAGCATTAAAAATATTAAATTTCTGTTTATTCTAAGACCGACTTGTAATAATTGCATACATTATGTAGAATATACATTTCTGTATGTATACGTCTCATCTGGCGTGAGGTTTAAGTGATGTTTGTCATTGTGTCTGGTACATATAGTGTAAAGATTAATGTAAATATATTTAAACACTTAATGCGTTAAGTTTTAAAAGTAGAATAAGATTGATCAAGAAAGACGGGATATAAATTAAGCACATTAATAATCTGTACATTACACATCTGTAAATAAAAATGTATTTCATTGATTAATTTGACATTTTTAAATACATTTGACATATCATACTATGAATACAATGTAAATTACTTTAATTTATATTTGTAGCGCAAAATATTGATATACAACATATATAAGAGTTATTCTATTTTTAGTTTTCTTTCCTTTATATTATCAGTTATCTGTTCATAAATTCTATTGAATATCAAATTAAACATTTAAAATAATATATGATGTAGACAGATAATAAAGAGTAAAGCAAAACTCAACGCTCAACTATATATATTATTTATGGTCTATATATTGTATGTAGACTACATGATATAAATTAAACTTTAAAATATGAAAAATTATAATTTAACATTAATTTGATAGTACATTGGTGTCGGAGCAGGGTGGGGCGCAAACATATAATGCTGTACTCTCCAGTTTTTGATATGTCTTTTATATTATTTTTTGACCACTTTATTAGTTGTATTATCAATAAATTGCTGATTCTGATTTTTGCGTGCCCCTGTTATTAGCCTGCTCGACGCGTCGGTAGTAACAATTCCAAATTATCTATTTAGTTATGTCATATTTTCCGATTCCTGTTCAAAGATTATTTTTAATATGAGAATTATGTATGGAAAGTGTTGTAACAATTTGCAGGTGAGCAAACTATCCAAATATAAAATGACTAAATGTTTTAATGTTCATCAACTGAAGATTTGTAAGTTGCTTACCCTACCTGAGTATCTTATGATAGAACGTTTAAGCTATATATACGATAGTTGATTCTTAGGATCTTTCTTCAGGGTGATTAATGTTGTTTCTTATGTATGTATTCTTTTTATACATAAATGTAGGATATACTTAGGTTTTTTAAATTAAGATATTGACACATTTCTCATAATAACAATTTTAATAAAAAATATTTTCGCATCTAAATTTTTTTACACATGCATTAATTTTTATTAAGATAATTTTTTCTACTTAGATGCGTGTATGTTGTATATTAAATAATAACGATGCCATATCAGAATCTATTTTATTTTCTACATTATAAAAAATCAATTAAAAGCGATGAAATTGCACATAACTCAATGAATAGTTAATGTACCCACAATAGTTTCTGTAAATTCATATGCACGTATTTATTTCAATGTTGTCTCTGCTAGAATGGATACTAATTGGCATTTATTTTAAACATTTCATGGAGTTATTTTTCAATAATGCTAATGCACTGTTGAAGGGATGTTAACATTTAAATTAAATAATAAAGTAAATAATTATTCCGTATATCTGACATTATTTTACAAAATAATACGAACCATAATATTATTTTAATATCTTTATGAAAATATTAATTTATTTATACTTTGTGTATTTTATAGTGAAACCATAGTATGCATAGTATAGTTTATTAAAATACATTGTGTGATTTTTTTTCGATTTAAAAAATCATATAATTTTTTTACATTTTAGTAAATAGTTGGATTAAAGTTTTATTTCTCATGAGATCTGTTTTGTTACATTTTTAGAACTAAATATTATTATCAAAATAGCCATTATAAACGTCAGCCTGAATTGAAAGTTATGAATAAACTTGTCCTTTTATAGCGTTTTTTAAAATTCATTAATTTAAAAAATATATTTCTAATATTTAAATAATTTAAAATACATTCCAGAATAAGTCTTTAAAATGAGGTCAATGTATTTGTCATCATAAAATAGTCACAAGTTTAGAATATAATTTCAACTATTATAATCAACTAAATCTGATATTCAGAAATGATTGCAACATGTTGAGCATATTACGCATTTGAAATAATAAGTACGATATTTGTTGTACTCTTTATCTGAATTAGAAAAAATGTATAAATCCAGATTTTATTATCATTTGAATTATGGAAAAAATTAAGCTAGAAAGATATTGTACCATATATGATGGAATATGTGTCGAAAAAACTAAACATTATCTTTATAATAGTTTCAGAATGTTATTAATCTATAATATAGTTTGATACAATAATTAATAACTATAATAATAATGATTTTTTTCTTTTTTATAATTGTTCTCGTGATTTAAATCTTTTAAATATTCATCACTATGCTCGTACAATAACTAGATTTATACATTAAGGAATTCTTCAATCATATTATCCGAAACGCATTTATCTGAATATTAATTAAGTAATGTGCGGTAAGTAATTGTCCTCATAGAAAAAGAATAATTAATTAGAAATAGCATTAACAAATAGACTTTCGAATTCAGTTCGCGTTGTAGCGAGCTGAAGTAGGATCCAACTTATGAGAATGAGTGAAAATTCGGTTGTAAATAATAATTAACTCGTTAGACTCCTTTACTGGAAACGTAATTGTATTTGATCGCTAAGGTGTGTTTATCAAGATGTTACTATAAAGAAAGCACAGACAGAAATAAAAACAATATTACTAACACGTTCAATTGTTCATTCTCAGTATAAAAATAGTTTAAAAAATCGAACATTTGGAAATGATAATGCGTTAAATAAAATGTTTTATATTTGGACAAATCATAATCTTTAATGCATTATTTTTCAACTATTTATTTAGAATATGCTTAAATTATTATTCAAAGTACTACTATGCTAATGCCTATATCCACATATTAGGTACTATCGATCTTTTCTTCCACGAGCCTGTTGCCTTTTTCCTGACTTAATTTATTTCGGCAATCTCTAAATATGCTATTGCTTTGTTCTCTATGATTTTCCCTTCAATTATTTTAATTTATTTTAGCCATAGTGAACGTACTCGTTGAGCTATAACTTTTCTAACTTCAATTATTTATTTTAGATTGTGAACTATAGCCATAGCATCACGTTCCTAAATTTATTTACTAAAGTTGACTCAGAATATTATACTTCTTCATTTTAATTTGACAAAAGTGTGAATAGTGGTGCACGAAAAGTGTTTTCATCAAGTCAGGTTATAATATGTTGTAAATAGGTTATACAGTACGTTGTAAATAATGTATACTTTTTGCATTAAAGTTACATTAGGCGCTCTTTAATTAATAATTTGAATATTTGATAAAATGAGTTACTTTTATCTGCGCATGTGTAGATTCTTGTTAAACATTCGTACTAAACAATACTATCTGTACAACGTTATATTTCACTCAATAATTTAACGAATCAATTTAAAAAGATTTTCACTGAAACTATAACATCCTCAACATCAGTTCAATATTTTAGATTAATGCGTTGTCTTATTATTACTATTTACGTTTAACGAATCATTATGGCGAAGACAGACTTGAGAATCAAAGAATAATATTTTCATATAAATGTTTCAATTTCTACTAAGATTTTATCATACACAACTGTGATTGTTATTCTCTAAAACTTGTGAACAAAGCATAATTATTATGTCTTATTTTACTAACCGATCTCTTATTTTTACTGATTTAATATTTGTGTACAATTATGATATTTGATAACAATAATTGTGGAATAATTCAATCATAGCAAATAACTGATCAATTATCTTCAACTGTTTCCTTCCGTGTATTAATTATAAATCTGTTAATTATATATAACTAAAAGTGTCCTTTTAAACAGTTCTTATGTATTCATTAATTTTCTTCCTTATAATTTTTTTATAATATTGGTTATATCATAATAATATAATTTATGTTGTCATATTTAGAGTGTTTTCTAATACGTTTTAATAATATTAACATAAAGTTAAAATTTATGAACTACATATTATGTATAAACACGTAAATTGTTTCAACTTATTATATATTTTATATATATTTGCTTTGGTTTAATATGAAAATAAATTATGAATGGCCACATATTGAATATCCTTATTGTTTTGTCTATTTAATTTATATTATTATTCTTTTCGTTCAAATTTTCTAAGTGTATCACTCAATTCTATATGTTCCAATTTTTCTCTCCCTTCTGATTTTTTCTTCATGGAGAACAATATGTGATGATCGTCCTCTTTCTTCGAATCTGTTTATACAATCTAAGAAAATAAAATAGTTACGAAAATTGAGATTGTTAAAAATTTATATATGTGAACATATAAACACATAATAAAAAAAGAAGTAAATAATATTTTTTTATCGTTACTTACGTAACTGATCATGTAATTTAACATGGAAACAATATTCCATAGTTTAATCATTTGCAATTATAATCATCACAGTCAATCAAAAATATTAAACGGAAGTTAAATTATATTACAAAGCATGGAGTTGGTATCCTGTTTAATAAAATCAAACAATTTACAGTATGAACGATAATATTTGTTATTGTTTTTTCTCTATTCCTAATCAAGATGTTACAACCGTTAACGGAGCAGACGCTTGCCGTTAAAAGTGACGATATTGAACGATTACGAAAAGACAGTGGTTTTCAGAGTCCCGACCACAGCGAGAAGTCAAAAGAGATCGAGGTAGAAAATAAAAATATGCCCGATATTGAGCCACAGATTACCGAGACGGAGAATTTAAATGCAAACAGTATTGCTGAAGCCAAGGAAACTCATCAACGGCCAAAATCGTCATCATCGACACACTCTAATACATCACAGAAAAGGGTACGTTAGCTATTTTAGTATAAAAATCTTGCTTATTAGATTTTAATTACCACGATGAATTCTAAACTGATATAAATACATATACCTACATATGTATATCATGTTCTACAATTAATCAAATTATTGATTAATTAAACATTTAAACTGGACAATGTTTTGTAATATAACACTTTTCCATACTATCTAGGTCGATTAATTTAGAAAAATATTATTATATATATTAGATTTAAACTGTAAAAGCCTTGCAATTAGATTTCATACTAGATTAAAAATAAAACGAATAACATGTTTAATTCAACACTTTTTTCAGGACGTTGACCATGATAACTGTGCGGCCAATAATACTGTCAATGAGGCCAAAGATGACGACGAAAAAGATAAAAAAGATAATGTTGACGATGGTGACAACGATGATGGTAGTGACGACGATCCAAAAATCGAATGTTGTTGCAAATGCTGCCCTCCAATACGAGGTGCACCACCCACACTAAATCTGGACCAAGAGGGCAACCCCATTACGATTAAATGCGTCTTTCTTCTTAAGTGGATCCTTTTTGTGATCGCTTTCCCCTTTCTTATTTTCTTTTCCTACACGATTCCAGAGTGTTCAAAGCCACACAACAAGTAAGTATCTCTATATAAGTAGACATGGGGGTTCTGGTTATTATGTTCTGATCATGATCTTAAACGTTTACGGAAGCGGGGGAAAGGGTGGGGTGTCGAAGGTTTGTGTAAATCTTAAAATATGCAGTTTTAAATTTAAATTAATTATTATAGATGTAGGCTGGTTAGAGGTTTGACGTAAACGTTTTTTTTGATGTTTCACAGTAGAAAAAAAATTATATGTTCTGTGGCATTTCACAATATATTATTATTATTATTAGGGCCTATATATAATTACCTCGAATGAACCCTCTATGCAAAAATATACCTGTGTTTTTTTACAATTTCTGAAGTTTTGGTCGCATATATGTAAAAACTATTTGGTTATCCTTTTAATGTTTTTTGTACCAAAAACCTGCCTAATTTACTTTTTAATCAAAATTATTTTTAATATATTTTCTATTTGTATAATTTTAAATTGTTTAAAAACTTAAAGAGAGTAAATCACCAACACCAGCAAATCAAAACGTTATTGTCCAAACATTTAATCAAAACTTAACTCAATTCAAAAAATGCTAATTTATCTTGTATAGCTACATACTGTTATGTAGACGCATATATTAATATATACGTAATTAACAAATGTACCCATGACTATTTTTTGTTTTTCACATAATAAAATTATAATATAATTACATTACTCATGTATACTATTTCAAATGGCAGTGCAACATGATGCAATTCGGTCTTTCAGAAAGTGGTTTCTGGTCAGTTTCATTATGTCGGTGCTGTGGATCGCGGGTCTCAGTTTCGCCATGGTAACCATCGTAAGTCGGGCCGGCTGTCTGTTGCAAGTTGACTCCTACGTCATGTCGCTTGTGATACTCGCCGCCGGAACCAGCATTCCAGTGAGTAACGAATACATTCTATGCATTTTTTGTCCTTTCACCCTTCAACTTTTCTTCCGTTTTCTTCCTTTTCCCCTTCTATTTTCTTCTTTCACCTTATTATTCATCTTCTCTTTTTTTCCATTTTCTTATTTTCACTTTTTTTCTTTTTTTCCTCCCCATCTCATGTTCCCCTACTTTTTGTTCCTTTTCCTTTTTTCCCTTTTACTTTTCCTCGCTCTTCCCCCTGTTTGTTTTGCTGATATTTCCTTTTCCTTCCTCTATTTTTCACTTCTTTTTTCTCCCCCTTATTTCTTCCTTTTGTATTTTTGTATTTTTCTTTTTCCTTATCCGTTTTTAATTTTTTGCTTCCTTTTTGTTGGCTATTATTATTCTCTAATTTTTCATTTTTGTTGATTATTTGGAAGAGATGCATTATCCACCTGTCAAGATATTTATTGATTTATTTCACTGTTTAGCTAATAGAACAATTTTTATTGATTAGACAGTAAGTTAACAGTTCTGAATAGTGATATAATAATAATAACAATTAGAGCAATAGTAATAACAATATTGAATTAGGCGAATTGTATGCAGACATATGAGAAAATGTGCATTATCTTAAAATTGTTTTATGAAGTGATAAGTTGGTAAAACCGTCCATTAATAGATCTGTAGATTAATGTATTTTTATTATCTACTTTTAATTAAACGCTATACTCATATAACCGTGCGTGACGACTAAAAACAAACAAACAAAACAAACTTATACATTTATACTGTTCATATTTTGCAGGATTTGCTCTCATCAATTATCGTAGCTCGAGACGGATTTGGCGACATGGCGGTGTCTAATGCAATCGGATCCAATGTTTTTGACATGAATCTGGGCATGGGGCTGCCCTTTCTTATTCGAATGATAATTGAACTAGGAAAACCATTTGACGTATTCAGTGCAAATGAAAGGGCAAGATAAACTCATTTTTATTTTTTTTAATGTACTGAAATTATTCTACAATATGATGCTTATTACTAATTCTTTCATTGTTTTCTTATAAGTAAAAATTAAACATACTTAATAATATCAACTAACAATAAAATATTCGATTTGATATATCTATATCTAATTGAAGTGGAAGTTGTACTGGCATTATTAAGTGTATATTATATTGTATTCTATTTGCAGAATACTATAGTAGCATTTAATTTAGAGTATAATTTATAAAAGTATAAAAATAATGTTTCGTTTGATTAAAAATAGCTCATATTTTTATTCTTAGCTTTTTGTTGTTACTCTACCAAATCTAAGTAGTATATATTTTTTTCACAATATTTTTTATTTTATCTTATATTACATTCTTGTTTTCTTAATTTCTTAATTTGTTTATTCTATTAAAACTATAATTTATACAATTATCATCTAATTGATAAAAGTGATTTTCTTTTAAATAAAATCTTATTTGCAATTAAATTAAGTTACACTTTTTGAACGTTTTAAATATACAATTATTCACATTGCGTTTTGTACATTTATTCCTAGCTAGTATAGTTTAATATGATTATAGTTAAACATTTCCATTAACTTTAAATGTTGGTTTTTTTAATGCTTGGAATTTGCTTATTGTATACCTATATAGTTTTTGAATATTTACATAATTATATGTTTGTCTTATTAAAGTATGCGAAATACTTCAATTTTTTCAATGATGGATTAATTATTAATTTTTTTAAACGGATAATTTTAAAAATAAACTATTTTGAGACAGTGACTAACATATTATCTTAAAATGCAATTTCAAAAAACTTATTATATTTAAACCAATTTTAACTGCAAAGTAAGTGTTCAAATGATATAAAAGATATTAAAATTCTATACTAGTTATATTTGTTCACCATTTTTGCTAAAGCTGTACTCGACCTAATATATATATGCTTTGTTGAAATAATGTTTAACATGATACATAAAATAAAAATTATATGAACGTCTTAAACATTATTTATTTATCTTAAAATAAAACGAGTATTCGGTCTTTATTATAATTATATTTGCAGAATTCTTGTGAATATAATTAATTCAACAATTCACTTTTTCAGGCGGCTTATTGTGAAGGACGGATGTTCTTCATGCCTCACCCCAAGTTCGGCTTTATCCTCTTAGCTCTGGTCGGTATTGCTCTGTCGGTATTTTTGGCTACAAAATTCCGATTGAATAAAATTCTTGGCTCCATTTTCTTCGTGCTTTACATTTTGTTCTTGGTCTATGCTTTCGTGCAGGAGTTTGTCTGTAACAAGTCCGGATTCTTCAACTGCTGATAAAAAATATTGATTATTATTTCTTTAGGGTGAATTTAATATGTTTTTATTTGCACAATGTTGACTGGTTCTTATATACGAATTGCGTAACTGATCAATTCGTTTATTATAATTGATATCGCACATTTAATTCTGTTCAGTAGGGGATTTTTTTAGATTTCCAGTGGGCGAACGGAAAACCTTTTCTTGAAAATAGTATGGAGTAATTCTATTTTGATAAATATAACATATTCAATGGACGAGAAAAACACTAAGATATATAACTTGGAAACTATTCCGATAAAGATGATCGAACGTGTTGTCCAATTATGTTAGAAATTAAAAGTAGTTCTGTGCATTTACAATGTTATGTATTTCAACAAACCATATTTTTAAACAACCATCAAATTTGTTTTTAATTACTGTAAAAATACTTCTTGAGAATTATTGTGTATAGAAATATTATTGTTAGGTTGTCATAAAACATGAACCAGTTAACTTATATGTTTTTTTTGGAACACCTATATATAGAAAATGCATCAGAGAAGTGGTGGAATTCGCCCAATTAGCTTTAATAGACTATTGATTATTTGACAGTAAATTACATTAATTTTATTTATACGCATTGGTTTTTATTCGCGTTCTGAAACAAACTTTACTTTATTATTTATTAGAAATGAATCGCATCAATTTTAATTATATTGCAATTATTTGTTTTGACAGAACCATTTCAGATCTTATTATCGGTCGGTTTAAAATATATAGTTGCTGTATCTGAAGAGTTCTTTCTATACAGCGATTATTCTTAATACTTTTCTAAATAATTTTGTTATTTTAGATGGTATATTTAATATATGTTTTAAACTTTTTAATTAGGTTATTTAACGGCGTAGTGATGATGATGTCAATTAAACTGGCTTTGGGTTGCAAAACGGCTGCATAGTTATATTTAACTGTGTAATTTATTAGTTTTTTTAGTAATGTAACGAATAAATTGTAAAAATAGATTTGATGGATAACATAATATTTAACTTAGCCTGAACAGAATAATATATTTTCGTATCTAGTATTTATATCCTACTGCAATCTATAACACAATAATGAACTATTATTTTCAACACGGCATTGTGAAAAAAAAATTATTCCATAACATACATTTCGGTTGATACTATGTTGGTTTATCCGTAAATATGTCCGTTAGTGACGTGTCTGTTAATATGTTATACATAGATATTTGGATTATTTCATTTGTGATAGCACGCTATGTGATACTAACTGTAACTAATTTATATTTCACTATTTTCTCTTTTCCTTTTTTCTCTTGACAAACTAAACGTATTTTATTGATACTGGTGTGAAATGTAACGATTTTAGAAACAACTTTGTTATTTTATTACACTATTATAATAAAGTTGTTTTATTTTTATATGAATATAGATGTTTTTTAACTATCATAGATGTAAATGAGAAAATAATTACACTATTGTTTGTTCTATTAACAAATCATAAACTTTATAAATATATTTAATTAAACAATAGATGCATTCTTTATACGAAATTGTAATCGTCACAAACATAATACAAAACAAATTAACAATTCTTTTTATTTTATTTTTAGTATTTTTATCATTAATAATAATTAAGATTATTTAATTAATGTTTAATTTTGTTTTTCATTACAAATGGTGTTTCAATTTAAATAATTTCTTATTGTAACTGCAAACAAAATTATCTATCAATATGTTTTTTTTCTTTTAAATATACTACAATTATTATTATACAGACTTGTTATTTTATTTTTTTTGACATATCAGTGTTGCATAATATTTTTATATGTTTTTTATCAAATATTTAAAAAAAACTATTTCAATAGTGTATGTAGTAAAGAGAAATAACAAATATAAGTATACAGTTTACAAAATAATTTAATATAAATAGTTCGAAAAATATTATAATTCATTTTGATATTACTACATAATATAATATAGATTTGGCAGAAAGTGTTAACCGTTGTTTTGTTTTTAATAATATGCAGTTTTGTGTTAAAAATAACATTAACTATTAGATAATGGTATCAACCACTGAGTTAATTAATTTTAATTATGGTAAATTCCATAAACAGTGTAAATATTTTGACAACATATTGTGAACGTGAACTACTAAGTTCTGAATAATTTAATAATTCGCCAAATTTATATTTTGTTTATATATTCAAATATAATATTTTAAAAAAATTAATGTATTTTATTATTTAACTTTTAATAATTTAATTTTTAGCAAAGGGATAAATAGGCCTTCTTTTTTTTAAATTTGAATATTATCCGAAGACTCCATTACATAGTGCCCACGATGCGGGAAATTGCATTAAGTCTGATATAATGATTTTTTGAAAATCAATATTTTGTTTTTATTACGGTTTTTAATATTGTTATTGATTAATCTATTGTCATTTTCAGGACAGGTCGGTAAGACTTAAAACTGTTAGATATATAATTGTAACCTATAAATATACGAGTTTTATAATAATATATATCAAAGATGGTCCAATGTGAGAAAATGTATCTAGGGTGTTATAAAAAAACGGCTGTTTAATTACATTTATGATTTATATATGGTTTTAATTAAACAAGTTAACCAGAAAAGTTAGAATTTTCTGAGAATTTTACCCGTCTCAAAATGCAAGTATAATATTCTAACCTTTGTCATTTGAATATCAACAGAGAATTCTGTGCTTTTTGTCTTTTACCAAATGCAACTCATTATCACCCTTGTATTTGGTGGAGACTTTTCTATTGTTTAAGATTTTTAATTATATATATTTATTATTCTACATGTATCTCCGTGTGAAATACATTTGAAATATCCGTGAACATTTACTTCTTATCTTTTTTTCGTACTTAAAAATACGTAAATAATTATTAATATTACATACTTTGTAAATAGGACATGATGTGTTAACTTTGCTTACAGTTAAATTTTACGTACTATATTAAATTACTCTGTAAATTGGTGATTAAAATGTATGCAGTGAAATATAAATGACGCCAAAAAAATAAAATTACATAATTGTATTCCAGAAGCAGTTATATAGCTCATTTTTTCTGTGTGATATTCTTTTCAAGGTCTTTAACAATAGGTAAAAGAAAGATTGAATTAACTTGTCTTAGGGCCGCAAAACAATGACGTGATTGGTCAAAATAAAAAGAGTGCCACAGTTCGGTCTCAAAAGCTATTATAAACTTGACTGGTTGTGTCTGATATCTTATTACTCACCTTTAACAAACTCTGACTGAAAATACTTGTAAACTACTATATAGGTAGTCTTATAGTGGACACATAGAAATGACGTCATTAATCAAAAACAAGTTGCCAATAAATCCATAGTAGACGGTTGTATTCTGGAAACAGTCTTTCTTACTATAGCTTTATGTATAATATTACAATGTATAGTGAGGTTTAACAAGCTTAATTAATAAGGTACAATTGTCACTTATTAAATTATGTATTTTTCGTTCTAATTTCAGACGCAATGCCTTTATCTAGAGCAGACAGAAACCGGTTATACAGAGAGAGAAATAAAAAGTGCATAAAGGAGATGGATTGAATAAGGGGAAAAAGCTTACATATATTAAAGGCCGAACTTTAAAAAAAAGATAACAAGGTATAAACGAAAAACGCAAAAACAAGTCTTGCTGAAAACTTACGCAACTGAGGAATCATTAAAAGCTCTAATTCGACAAGACTGATTCGCATGAAACCTCCTCAACAAATAAAAAAAGTTAATAAGCGAATAAGCTAAGTTGTTGCTTCAAGAATCGAAAGATCAAGACACTGAAACAGTCTTAGTTTATTGAATAAAAGCAAAGGTCTGCTGAGAGACGTTGTTTACGACTGCGTCAACCGATTATTACAAAAATGGAACTACATGGTCACGAAAAAGAGTATGGTCTTTATTAAATAAAAGTGGAATTGAACCTGCGCAATGTCCTACTCCAATCAAACAGCGCTGATCTTGCAAGAAAAAGACAGTCCTTAAAGGAGCCAGAAAACACCAGGAAACATTTAGCAAAGAAATACAAAATAAAAACAAAACTTCAACTATTCGAAAAAAATATATTGGCAAAATTCACAAAAAGAAAAGGGAAATACTTTAAATTAAATGAAATTGAATCAATTGATGACTGGGTGTGTCTCGAATGTATATATTCGAAAGGAACATTGAAGCTAGCGATTCCAGGAAAAATGTCGAAAATCATTCACCTGAAATTGACTTAATTTTTGCGATAATGATTTAGTAACTTTTTGAAATAAACACGTTATGTATTTAACTCTTTGTCCATACAATTTATACATACTAACATTGTTAATATGCAATGTAATCTAACACCATGAGGAACTTTTGGCAGTACCTAATTATATTTGTAAACTTATTTGTATTACTGCAAAAATTAATATTTCACAATCTGTTGAAAAAAAATAACCGTAAGGTTTCATATTATATGAAAATATCCGTGACGACAAAACATGAAATATCCGTTACGTTTATTTAATGAAGCATAGTGCCAGCCGAATGCCTATCCACAACATGTTGATATGTATACTCTTTTAAAAACAATTTCACTAAAACAGTGAGTATTATCACGATAATTTTTTTAAAATTAATATAAATTATACTAAACTTGCTTAAAATAACCTTATATGACAGAAAAATATGTTACGCATATAATTTTTGTATAACTTTGTTGTTGTAAGATAATAATGTTAGAATCAAACTAATTTGGTTTATCTATTTTTCCACCAAAAGAATACGTGGGGTTCAAAGAAATATTGAATATTTTCAAAAATATTATACTTGTTACGCTAGCGTTTGAGTAAGTTATACATTACTTATCGAACATTAAAAAAGTAAAAGACATATTGAATTTTAAAATTAAAATTATAACTTTTTGAATTAAATGTCAGTTTGAACTTAATATGAACTAACACTGCTGTTATTAAAATAACTCTTTATATAATCACTATTAAAATAATCAACGACACATATTTTCAGGTTCATAAGATTAAAAAAATCATTTTCTGATTTAAACGATCGTCATAAACCTGTTTTCTTAATTACAATAATGACAATTGCTTTCATAAACCGTGAATATTGTGATACTTAAGATGAAACCATCTATTTTTTAAATCGTCAATATAAAAAATGTTTTTGTTTTCCTGCTCCGTCAAAGTATAAGTCCTCTTCAGACATAATTCTTGTAAACATAAATGGATGTTTCTCTGTTATCGTTTTATTAATTATAAAATACATATTTATGTATGTATTCTTATAATATGAAGACTACATTTAAAATAATAATCCAAATCGTTTTAATAATAAATATATACATACATATTACATGTACTAAAAAGTGTCATACCTAATTATATAAAAAATAAACATCAGTAAGTATTAACCAAAAAATATAATAATTTTAAGATACTAGTAAAATAATATACATAAGTTTATCGAACAGTTATATTGTAGATATAATTAAATCTAACGTTTGTGTAACACCGTACTAATGAAAATCAATATGTAACCATCCAAGCGAAACTAAATTATTAAGAACTCAGACAGAAAAGCTACTGCGGCGCCAAACACATTCGTATGCCTTTCTAAATTTAGACTTTCGAAAAGCAGAAAAAACAAGTCAGATAGCTATATAATCAGAATTGATTATATAATAATTAATTTATATAACATAATTGATTTTTTTACAGTCGTAATGTTCTAAAATTGTTTTTTGTGTTAAAATGCATTAGTGGATACATTTTACAAGCGAAAAGCTTTTTAATATCGATATCATGAATTTGACTTCATTTCCTAATTTGAACAGATTCTTTCCTTGTTTTCGAAAAAAAGTAACAATCTGTGGCAAATGAATATAGCTATTTATTAAAAAAACATCAGACAGTGAGCTTAATGGATATATTATATATAACTTTAAATCCTCATTAAACAACATCAACTAAATTGGCTTTTTAAAATCAGTATAAGTTTTACTTTCTACAATAGTAAACATTTTGACGGAATGAAAAAACCAATTTCCAAATGAAAACTACTCCTATTAATGATAAATGTTTTATATCATAATAGGTTAAGAATAAACTCAAAAAAGTCAAATACATTTGGATAAATAAAGCATCATGTCTGAGTTAGAAAGAAAATGTATTTCCTGTAGTTATCGCTTCATTTGTTCTATTATTAAAAAATTTCTGGATTTACATGTGCTACAATTGTGGTTTTAACATCGAAAAATATGTCGATGCAGTATCTAACTGTCTTCATCAATTTATCGCTGCCAGTGGGACACCAAAAGGAATATTGCGCATAATATTCCATGACTATTTGTTTCCTACTTTAAATAACGTTAACGAAAAATGTTTTCTGACTAGATGCTTGTTTAATTGCTATTTATTACTATTTATAGAATTACTATTCTATCTATATTTGTTGTCACTTTAGTAGTAGGAGAACCTAATTGTAGTAATCAATCATTCATTCAAGTCTATTTTTTGTTTTTTTCTAATATGATGCATTACAGTCATACAGTGTCCGATCAGGATGATTTCAATTATGATTCTGAATCATAACTGTATGTATCATAATCTATGTATCATGATCGCACGATAAGATGGTTGGTCCTACATACAAATATATCAAAAGTACTCTAAAGGATCATTTAAATACATTTCTTATTTTTTTCGAATAAAATGTACTTCGTACATACAATTACTTATTAGATAAATTTTAATATGAATTTTGACTAAGTTAAAGTTGTCAAGTTTGATCTGGCTGCTTGGAAATTAATTTGAGGTACTCGAATGGTAGAAATCAATCATTCAAGTGAATTAATTCATTTTTTCAAATACGATGCATTTAAACCAGATAATAAAATATGAGGACGGATCGCAGATTATGTATTAATACTTTCAAATCTTATTAAGAACGGTCGTATTCGTAATTCGAAATTTCCAAAGTTGCCGTATTGCACGGATATCAATCAACATAGAATGTCAAACACGAAAACAAACTCAAACCATTTAGTAACATACGAGTAATTGATATAGTAATAATAATACGATAGAGGACGAAGCGGAAGAAGAGAAGTTGACGCTTCTGACTTCAATTATGCAGGAAATGAAGAAAAGTCTACAAGAGAAATTGATCTTCAAATATTTGAAACGCAAAATTATTGGACAAAATGATTAAATACATTTAACTATTTAATTATATTAAAAATTACGATGCAATAGAATGAATTTAAGAAGAGTTTTAACAAATTCAATAAGTGACTTCTTTTGTAACCTTTAAATCAGCTCTATTCGAGAGTATCAAAGGATTTTGCCATATTTTTACAACGGAGTTCGTGATGAATCCAATAAATAATTGACATAGTAATGCTTGGGATGATAATTTTGACCAATTTAATTATCAAATGCTGCCACCATGCTTTAACGGTTAAAGACTTTTGGGTGTGCAAATTCAACCCAGAGATACTTTTTAACAACATAATTTCTACTAGGGTGCCTTAAACTTGCTTACATTTCACAACTTTTTATATATATCTAATATATTTCTTATACTAAAAATAATTTGTGTTTTTTATAATAATTTAAAAAGTTGTTTAGAACTTATTTTTCATAGTTATGTACGTTTGGGGTGTAAATGCAGCCCATAGCTATTATGGGCATTTATCTATAACTTTTGTTGGAATTGCGTTTACTGTGCTTACATTATACAATTATCAATTGATATTGTACAAAGTTGACACATAAACATATAATCACTTTTTTATATGGCTGCTCGTAATCTAACTCGAAAGTCAGCTTTGAGGCTGCTTTAATGCAATTAACAGGTGATCCACCCGATAAATATGTACAGGATTCTGAATTTATAAATATAGCATTAGATAACGTAATAAATGTAGATATTAAAAACCAAACTGAATATGATAGCGACGATATACGTCTTTTGAAAGTGACGACGAACAGAATGATGTCGAACAACTTTTTTCCCATAGAGGAAGAGTATGGTTAACGAATGCTGCACGAGTTGGATGGCAACCGGTAAGCAATGTCTTCACGTGGGCACAGAAAATCGACAACGCTGATACTACCGACATTTCTATTCAGAAGGATCTACCATTTGTTCATATTGGGACAAAGGGTCAAAGCCAATATTGCTTCTTTCAAGCATGCATGGAGCCCAAAACAACAGAAATTCACGAGATGATGGCAAGCCCGACATAGTTACATTCTATATTCCACAAAGAGAAGCGTTGACAATTTAGACAAACTTGTAAGAGGATACTCTTCAAAAAAGAAGACTCTTCACTGGCCATGTTACTTATTTTTTTTACTTTAGTCGACGTGTCAGTTATTAATTGTCATAATATGATGAACGTTCAAAATGGACTTTAAGACGATCACTACGTCTTCAAAAAAAGGTAGCGTACAAATTGTGCACAGCCTTAGTGACTCAACGACAAGTAAGACCAAACCTTCGGAAATCTGTGAAATATGCTCTCAAATGCAGTGGTTTATGGCTTGAAGATCAAGCTCAGCAAAACAATGCTGCAGTTAGACGTCGTACTCAAGGACGATGTAAAATTTGCCTTTGTCATAAGAACCGCAAATCACGAACATTGTGTAATGAGTGCCATCACTTCATATGTGCCATAACTTCATATGCCCAGAACATGCAGTGGTAAGATGTGCTGTGTCTAGACAATAAAAATAATTCTTACTTTAATTGAACTCTTGCGATGACTTTATCCTGTAGATATATGTATACATATATTTTATATCAATGTATACAGGTACTACACATAGTAACTCTTGTTTTATTAAATTGTTTACATTGTTAGAATAGTTTACATAAAGGGTGTTCTTTATATAATAGTATTGCATTCTAGTAATTCATAGTAATTGACGATAAATTATGTAAAATATTAACAATATTCAATATTATTAAAGGATAATAGAACAAACAGGTTATAAATAATTTATTCAGAAATGATGGAATTCATTGTCACAATACATTACAATTGACATCATAATCCTTATCCAAAATTCAGAATGTACAGTTTATGCAAAAAGTCAGTGGACGAACGAAACCACCATTCACTCTAAAAGTTGAAATTTTAAGATATTTGCAGAATTACCTTTCTATTTTGTTAATTGAATGGTAAAATAATGTTGTACCGTATAGTGTAGAGAGTGAATGAGAGCGCACGATTGCATACGTTTATGTCTATAAGCTTAATCAGAAAGTAATTTTCCGAAATCTTTTCCTACGTTGGATTAATTTGAAGTTTTCAGTACATTAGATTAAATATCATATTTATTAATTATTTCTGCAGTAAATTTCTTTGTTTTTATTTTTAATCAGAACAATACTAATCTATATTTAAGAAAAATACGTATTTGTGCACATCTTTTCTATCCTTAGCATGTTTTAAATGGAATTAAAAATGATGACCTACTCTATTAGATCCAAAATTTAGTTTAGTGAATTGGAAAGTGGATATGAGAGCAATCAAATACGCCCATTCATGGTAAGAGTTGGAAGCATTAATACCTTATCCCCGATCACGTCCTCAAACATGACTAATTCAAAATCCTTATTGAAATCACCCTGATAGGTGAGTGTATGTCTACAAAGCATCATATTTAAGAGAATCAAAAAAACGAAATTTAATTCTTAAAATATCGATTTTCGCCAGATAATCTCGGCAACCGGTAGGCATCCGCATTGAAATCAACATTTATAATCAGTAATTGTATGTCTGAACTAAATTGTTGCATTAGAAAAAATTAATAAATATGTACTTCAATGATCGATTACTACCATTAGTGTACATAATATGATCTGTTTGTAAGAAGGAACATTGAATTGGAAACTTCAATGAATCGAAGATAAACCGACTCGTGTCGCTTGTTTAAATAGGCTAAATTATTTTTCCTACTAAGGGGATACAGAAGTGGAGGGGGTGGAAGGTGTGGGGGAAAGAGGGATGGGGAGAAGGGGGATGGGGAGGGGGGTTGAGGAAAGGCGAATGGGAGCGAAGGGGGTGGAAAAGGTTAGAGAAGTGATTCAGAGTCAACATAATTCCTACTGATCTCATTATCTACTTTCGTTACATTAACAGTAACGTAAATAACTCAAATTTTACTTATATCACCGTTAACACTAGAAGGACTAACATTATATTTACCATAAAGGACCAAATGCGTTAATTGATGCAGACATATATTTACATAATAGAGTAATGTATTTTTTCATGAAATATGTAATACAATCATACAAAGTAGGTATTACAATATATTACAGTTATATTAATCATATAAGAGAGAATCATTTCACATAATTATATTTTAACATAAGTTACTATGATACAGTACCGTAAAATGGGGCTATTTGAGAAGATTTTCAAATAACTCTTATGCTAATATCAAATCATATAGCAATATTTTGACAACTTTTTCATTTAAATAGTAACTATGATTAATTCGATATAAATATATTATATTAAGAAAATAAATACTAATATGAAAAACAATTTAATATGGAAAACAATACTTGTCTCAAATAGCCCCATTTTACGGTATGCAGTGATACATGTTTATGAATGTTTACAAAATGTAGATTAACATGTAGGGCACTTTGAAACCGCGCATCGTCCAAATACAGGATTATGACATGGTGAACAATGAATAGTGGTACGATTTCGGTTACAACGACCAGATGTGTATGTCTGCGACTGTTTGGGTTCTGATTCATTGTCACAGTCATCAGAAACGTTTGCAACTATTTTACGTCCTGTCCTATTTATTATTCACACACCTTTTCAATAAAATGGTTTCGGCTAATGGACATGTCACATACTTCTTTATACAAGATCCAACTATTTATAAGTTCCACATCTTCTACTAGAGGATTTGTTCGAATAAAATCGAAACAATTGATCATTAGCATCAACCGCCACTTTGTTCTTGTTATAAAAAAGCACTGTCTCTGGTTGTTTCTTAGGGTTTTCAACATCGGGAATTTGGACATCTCGATGAAGAATACTTAGCATCACAACAGACTTGTTATATTTACACTGATAAACATTTAGAGAAGCTCCACTCTAAGTTTCAGTGAACATTTTTCTTTGATGTAAATCTTATCGTTTTGTAGCTTTAGCTGTTAATTCGTGTATTTTGGCGCATTGTTCCAATCATAAGTAAGCACTAAGCGCGAGTTATTCAGCTATCATTAGGTACTCTAGTCTCCCTTGTGATAACCGGAATGCAAGTAGTACTTATTAAAACCCCAAACAAATCGTCAAAAAAAGCAATTTGAATAGTATAACATTAAAGGTAGTAATTCTGGGATATCCACCAGCAAAAACTACATGATGTAAATAATAATAAGTAAGCACTAAGTGCAGAGCCTGTACAAACAGCGGAGAGACAGAGCACTACCGGTTTCGAGCTATTCAGCTCTCATTAGGTACCCTAGTTTCCCTACTGATGACTGGAATGCAAGTAGTACTTATTAAAACTCCAAACAAATAGTCAAAAAATTCATTTGAATAGTATAATATTAAAGGTAGTAATTCGGGTGGTGTTATTGAGTATATCTCATTTCAAAATATCATTGCCAATTTTACGAGTTTTTGATATATTTTTGGAAACTGTATTTGGAGAATTAGTCGAAATCTTAATTGGTAATGTTTTATCATAAGTATGAATAATGGGATTTTTGGATAACTTAACACTCTTAGAAATCGTTTTTTTAACACATTGGATTGACATTTTATCTGACTTTATCTGACTGTTGTAATCTTTCCAAGTGGTTGGTCAGTAGCTAAAGTAGCTATATAAGATTTCTCTTTAGATTTTATGTAGGAGAGAAACATTTTCTAATATTATCACTTGATTATCCCAACATAGATACGATAATTATAAACGTCCATTAATTAATTTCGTTAACTATCAATTTAGCCTTCATAACATTTTTAATTTTGAACACGACATTAAATGCAACATTCTTCTCTAAATGTCAGATGCTAAAGAAAGAAAATCTAAAAAGAAATCGTATATACTGTAGCTACTGTAGCTACTGACCAACCACTTGGCTTAAATGCTGATCATTGTTCAGCTCATCAGAGTTGGAAAGATTACAACAGTCAGATAAATTTCAATCCAATGTGTTCAAAAAACCGATTTCTAAGAGTGTTAAATTCTACAATAATCCTATTATTCATACTTATGATAAAACATTACCAATCAACATTCTAAGTAATACTCCTAACACAATTTCCAATTTAAAAAAAAAAAACTCGTAAAATTGGCAATGATATTTTGAAATGTTGCTATACTCAATAAATCCAACAATATAGTACCAGCGCTCAAACAATATTGTTTACTAGAAATACCCCGTCAAGATGTACCTAACATCGGAAATTCTTGCTTTTTAAATTCCAACATACAATTTTTACTTTCAGTTTGTTCTTTCCATAATGCTCTATTTGAAGCATTTAAAGACAAAGTTGATCTAGCAATTTCGTTTTACTCTTTAGCTCACAAAATTATTTCAGAATTTAAAGTTAAACCTAACCCATATTCCCATACACAATCAATTTTATTTATGAAGAAAAAAAATACACTCAACAATATGCTTTAGATCCACTTTTGTTACTAAATTATTTTAAACCATATCTTAAACATTTTAATTTTTCTAAGGATAACTTATATTTTGCTCATCTTGGGATTACCCCACATCAGTTAATATAGAATATCTTTGGTTGATTCATTTTTGTACATTAATTCTTCAACAAACTCAATTCAAGGCTGTATCAACTTAACCCTCAAAGAATGTATACTTGAAGATTGAAAAAGCCTAGATTGTTCATCCCATGATAATTCCATTACTACCATCATACACCTTCCAAAGCATCTTATTCTTCATATAGTACGATTTGGACAACAAAACATCAATGCTTTTAAAAATATTATTGGATTAACTTTTAATAAATAAATTAGAATTTATTATAATATCTTAAAAGTTAGTTCCATCATTCACCACCATGGCAATTATTTTAAGTCTGGCCATTATAATATGAAGACCCTTGTACAAGACAAATGGATAACATTCAACGATTCTAGTGTTATTGAAAACAAAATTTGACTGTATTTCTACTATTGCATATATAATCAATTATAATAAGAATTGTTATTAATTAGATAATTGATTAAATTTTATTAGTACTACTACCGATATGGCTTTTTGTATAATTGATTTTTTCTATTCATCTCATTATTTCAAATCAAATTTTAAATAGTTATTTAAGTATGTTATTGTGGGCATTATGAAGTTTCATAATTAATACAACAACAAAAAAAGTCCGATAGCTAAAACTTTAATTATATATATTTCGGAAAACTTCCTTGAACACTATAACATTAATAAAAGCATTATACATTTATGTACTCATATTTCAAATATGTGAATATATTTTAAATTCAAACAAAATTATTATATATCCATTGTAATGTTATTCACTGTCAGGAAACGGGCGTATAATATGGAATAAAAATAGCAATATGGACATGTCAACAAACCATATGAAATTTAAGTGATATGACTACTTGCCATGGGAAATATTATATCCCTTTTCAAAGTGTTGTCCCTTAAACATTACATTTCCAGGATATTGGCTGACGTTATACTAAACTCATTATAATTTCAACATTCAAAAATGTTGTTATCTTGTGGTTTATTCTGTATCTTAAGACATATTATATAAAATACTTGTAATGCATAAGAAATGTACAGTACGCATCAATTAGCGTCCACAGTTATATCTAATTTTCTAGCGTTGACAACCTTCCGGAACATTAATATTATTTGACCGGAGTTTCCACTTTTAAATGTGTAGTCTATAGCTGACAGCTCTTTAACAATAATATATTTGTTTTTATGTCAATGTTATTTATTTTGAAGACATATACGACAAATATTAAGAAACAGCAGACTAATAATATATTTATTCTTAATTTATTTAATTAATTACAATTTATGATTTTAATTAACTATAATTATTGTTAATTTTGCTTGAAAGGGGGTTTATTTATTAATAAAACCGAAACCATGGTCGCGTGATTTTCGTGTTTTTGATTTTTATCATAAATATTCATATTGTATCCTATTGGATCCCCTATACAGAAGTGTTTTTATTTTTGATTATTTACATCTATGCTATATCTATATATCTAAATAATTAATCAATTGTTTAAATTTATATCTACGCATATTTATTTAAAAAAATTTAATATATTTCGTCGTGATTTTCATATATTACGATAAATATCAATTTACTAATTTTACATTATCCATTTTATTAGTCGTGGATTTTAAGTAATTTGATTTGAACTGTTTTACCCTATCATTGGCATTTGCACGCATTAACCTACTTCAAAGAGTTTGCTAAATGACGCGACAGTTTAAAAAGTATGATCGACCATGTATATAGTAGCATCTGTCCTGAAAATTTAGAACGTGTCTGAGAGTTAAATTGACGCAATAATCTTTTGTCTTGTTTAGAAAATGAAGCAATGACAGGCATTGTCGAGCGATCACCGCACAGAATCTTCGCACTTCACATAAAAACCATTGTGTTGTTTTGCGGTATCACATTCTCTTACAATAACTTAATAAAGAAAATCGTATTGAATGTGCGATAGAAACGTAAGAACACTTGACCACATATTGATTAAACCAAGGAGAAACCTATCGTTCTGGATGAAAAATGGGTTTACCACAGAAGAGTTCGTCCTAAAGAGGTTAATAGAGCCTGGGTTGATAGTGTGGGTGATAGCAATCAGTAAATGCGAAGAACGATGTCACATAAAAAGGTTATGCTGATATATTATTGAATTCATGCGAAATTTGACTGATAACCAAATGAAAAAGGAATTTGAGTAGATCAAAAATCATCTGACGAAAGTTATTGAAGCTGCTAGTATTTGATATACAACAAGAAGTTTATTTATATTTATACTTATTTAAATAAAAGACATACTGTACAAAAAACGTCTTTTTTGTCAGACTCTATAAAATATAAATCAATTCAGATATTGATCTAGTTAACAAATCTAATTTTCAAATATTTAAATTTGTAGTAATTTAAATATTTTCTAAAATATATTGCTAACGACGTAATTGTTGTATAAGTTTATATAATTATAATACGTCAAATATTTTTATATTTATATATATTGGACAAATAAAATAAATATAAAACAATACTACTATGTTTAATCGCGGACTTTTGACGGTAGGCACCATAATTATGGTACATGTATTGACGTTCGTTGTGTGGAGATTTGCTAAATAATTGTTGATGAAAAGAATATCCAATGGGAAAATTTACAACTGTATAAACTAATTTGTACTTTGATATCTTTTATTTCGGTCAACAACAAAAAATTAATAATGGATGAAAAAAATATATATTCAGTTATTTAAAAAGTGGCTCATTTCCAACTGAAGTTTTTTCTATTTTCTATTTTATCATAAAATATCAATAACATTTTAACAAGCACGGCCATTCAGTGTATTTTCGCCCAATAAATATACCATTTTTAGGCAGACTTGATATTTGGGTATTATTAATTCAACACTCAATTGTACATTTACGCCTGTGAATAGAATTCATTTTATTCTAGAAAGAATATTCATTTTATACCTTCTTTGTAACATTATTTCAAATCTAATTGTGGAAAAATAAACACTACAGAATTTATACTATTTCTATTCTAAGTTTCAGATTGTATAATTACCTATATTTTAAATATTTAGGGAAACCTGCTTTAATTCATACTAAAATAATAAAACTACTAAACATGAATCATACTAAAACACTGACCAGTAACCACCACGGTTGAATACAGTAAGCTACTAAAATTATATCACACGGAACAAAATAGTTGTCAGAAAAAGGTCAGAAGTGGTCTGTTTTCAATTATATGCATAAGATCATAGTCGGATAAAAAAAATCCGACCTCTGATCACTGACCACTAACCGTGATGAGAATAAACATACTAAAGTTCGACGACCATCGATCTAACCCACATATTTATATTTGAGGAATTTCGTTTTTATCAATTTTTAAATAGTTTAGATACCGTCTTCAAACAAACGTGATCCCACTTTATTTTATTAAAATTTTATAATCTTCGTAAGTAAAATAAATATATTATTCCAAAATATTGTAATTATGATAGTGAAAAATATGTTAAAATATCGTTCAATTTATAGTGTTAAATGGCTGTTGATAGAACAGATTAGCAAAAAACGTGATTTAATTGTCATTTATATCATTTTAGTTGATAATTTAAATTTATAAAAAAATTCTAATCACAGTTCACATTTTAAGGTTTTTTTTAAAAGTATTTTATAAAATAATGCAAATGCATTTTCCCAAGACTTAATACCATCTCTAACTTAATAAAGTTTGTATAGTTTTCAAAAATTAAAAGCCAATAATTATAATTTTGTTTTAAGTCATACACATTTTAAGGCAAAGTTTCTAGCGATTGTAATGGTTTTGGTAAATATAATAACGCCAAATAAATGTTTTATTAAAAAATATATAATAAAGTATATTTCTGTAAATGAAATATTGTAAAACAGAAAAAATTATAATATTCTGTCTAAAGTCTAAACATTATAAAATTTCCTACAGTTAATAAAAGTAATTTTTAAAAATTTTAACCTCGCCATATTAGTAATAAGGCTGTGATTCTGGCACACCGCTAGATATTTCACAATGACACTTAAACTTGGACCCCCGATTCACCCACAAAAGAAATATTATTTTAATCATCTGTAAATTACTAAAATGTCTATAACTCCGTTAATTTTCAACCTATTTTAAAAAAATCGCCACTGACTCATAGATATTACAAAGATCTATCTATTTAATTTAATTTTACTATATAAAAAATATTAAAAAATGAATTAATTAGCTATAAATTACTAAAATGTCTGTAACTCTGTCAAATTTCAAACGATTAAAAAAATTGGCACTAACTTATAACTATATTCCGAAGGTCTATCCATTTAATTTTATTTTATTTAGCTTGTATCTTTTGATATTTACAACTTATGACAACTGCCCCACCACTTGACCTTTGACCATTCACCCCCTCCCTTCAGATTGGAAGTTGAAAGTATAAAAGGTGTTTTATAACTCTCGGAACTCATACTCTTCATATTCGCGAGACAGTTTGTCCTCTTAAGCCCTGCATAGTTCAGTGTGTTACCTGATTTTGATAGCATTGACTTCGAATCACTACAACTCCAAGGATGAATTCCGTCCTGGCAAAAGTCGCACCCGTTAATTTGAGGCTCAACGCTAGCAAGCCACGAGAATACTATTTTGTACTGTCATATACACTACAATTATTTTACGGATCTACTCAAAATGTTGAGATGCGTTTAATAGTAAATAGACATCAGTTTTTCACAAAGGAGTGGCAAAGACACAAACCGAATTCGGTGAAAATGGCAGAAGCGGTTATGTTTTACATCAGAACTTCCAACACAGTTTGATGCTTTGCATGTCATCGAAATCTGACTAATCGAAATCTCCACTACATATGTACGTAGGGAGATGCATGAAATAAAGTATGAGAGTTTGGTTCAGATTGCAGAACAATAATTGAGGAAGATGAGTGAACTCTGTTCAAAATAGAAATTTCCTTTCAATTTCGACACACGTATGGATCATGACAAAGAGATCTACTAATATTTCTGATGGTGAAAAAATTTATCGGTTTTAGGGAGGTATTTAATAAAGGGAGTTTTATATAATTAATATTTTAAAAGAATCATTTTTATTATTATAACATAATATATTATCTATATATTCATTTATCCCACCACTAACAGTCGATTTCCATTTAACAAGCAGTAGTTTATTTTAAATTATTTAATCAATATAAAGC
>JAUZND010049987.1:0-19648 GCA_034780555.1 Coelogynopora nodosa | reverse complement strand
CTAGCCCCCCCAATAAAAATTTCGTTCCGCTGTCCCTGTTGTTGTGACTTAAATCCGGAAGATTAATAAACGTTTTTAAGGTCGGCAATAAAACAAGCAGCTAAGATAAACAAACAATTTTTACTTAAAGAACGTAGTAATTACTTAAAAATAGTTATAATTAATTATATTTGTATATTTCAGAATTATTTAGAATGTGTACATATTTTGATAATATTTATCAATATATTATAAAATCCCTTTCATTTGTCTTTCTTAGTTACTTTTATTATTTTCAAACTTATCTTGTTTAGCTTAACTATTTTTGCATTGACGACTTTGAAAAATAGGTTAATTTGCCTTCGGATTTGTCCTCCGCTTTTTTCTTTGAATTTAAATTACAACCATGATATTATTACTAGTTGTTTAAATGTCAAACTGTAAGCCAAGATAAACGCATCATATAGTATATTGTGTATGACATTTTTTAACATTTTATAAAGTCTTTTGAACTTTTTGTCATAAAAAATAGTCTATAAAAAACATTCTAAAACTTTAAAATAATTTACTTATAAATAAATTGTTATGTATATGTAAACGGTTAACGTTTAAAATACTGAATATACTCAACAGTTAATATACTGAAATGAAACAAATATTTATCTGAATAGTAAATATGCAAATATATAAAAGTGGAATTTGAATTATTTCGTAAAAACAAATGTCTACCTATTTTACGCAACAAAAATAAATTTAAAATCGTCATTTTAAAATATCTAAATTATCCACTATAACAAAAGTAGTATGGAAGAAGTATTTCTAGAAAATGTAAAATTAAAATTGAAGCTAGAATCACGTCAGCTACTATACATTTTCGAGACAGTCAGGATCAACCATTAATTTTCTGGTTGATACTGTTTCCTATTACAAAGACAACAAAACAGGGAGAAGGGGCCATGTGGGTGGAACCAGTACCATGTTTGACCCCCTCAACAAAAAGTTATGTATTTAACACTAGAACTACAGTAAATACAAGCTACAACTAACTACAAATGCCGTCAATTGACAGCATTGAATAAAATATAACTTTTTGCCATGCTAAATGAGAATAATTTTTGTTTTACCGATAGCATAGGCTGCCCACATTTCCAATGAATATAAAAAGCGCATTAAATACAACCAAACCAATATAATTAGGTACATTATATATTATATGTAGAAAATAGAATATTGGTTTATATATGCAGATAATGTCAAAGATGGGTGTATGAAACGTGGAATACACCGTGTGGGTATGATATATAATGCATACATAAAATGTTATGCATGTTACATACTTTATGATGCATGTTGCATAATTTATTATGCATGTTACATAATTTATGATGCATGGATACATAATACGATATAAGTAATTATATTCAAAAAATGTAACTATTTTTTGTCAAAATAAATGTCAAAAAAAATAACTATTTTCGTGCAATATAGTAGATAACTGAATTATTCAACACATTTTTGACAAAAACTAATCGCACATTTACCACAAACGGCTTCCAAAACTCCACTACAGGTGTCGGTAATCCTATTTTTGTTGCACGTACCTTTGCACTGTTTTCGGTGAGGTTGTCTGGCAGCAGCTGCTACATTCTGGTGAACTGCAGGTGGGTTATGCGGCCTCTGTATGTTCGGAACCTCTCCAGTCATCTCTTCCACCAATATTTCAATGAATTTGCGTCGTGTAATTGATGAATTCAATGTCTCATTGTAGACAATGCAGGCGTTGACAATAGAAACATCAATAATGTCGTAAACGACAGTTAGTGGGCATCATCGTGCGTGTAGCTGCCTTTGTTGAACAATCTTGTGACATTTTATCAAAAATATCAACACCAACTTTCTCCTTGGTATTTTGCTAGACAATCTCCGGTTTTCTTTCGGATTATTTTGTCTTACGTACATTGGTATTGCGTCAAAGTGAAATCTTTTAGCGGTTAGTTTCAACGCTTTGGTTTCGTGGAGGTATAACTTTTGTATCACGAAAGCTGGCATATCTCTTCTACTATGCCGAGCTGTACCTAACATTGTGAAATATTTCGTTTGCAAACGTTCGGTCAAAAATGGCTAAAAATAGGCAACGCTGACCAATAGTGTATAACTGCCTATATAATTGTAAATAGTGTATTGGGCCATTGTATAGGCCATTGAGAAGTAAATATCTACAAACGAGCGTACAACTTGATAATTATTACTGTCAATTGAGGGCATCGTAGTTCTAGGTGGTTCAGGTTGAAACATATATAAGACTTGACTATGTAAAATAAAAAATAGTACAATCTGATAGAGCTCTAGAAACAACATCTTATTATTTATTATATATGTCATTTTATTATACTTGTATATATGTCTTAATATTACATACAATACGTCTCATTGTAGTGTTATTATATACGTCTTATTATTATGTACGTCTTATTATTATATAATTTTTATTATTATATACGTCTTATTATTATATACGTACTATTAAAAAAGGAGTAATAAACAATTGCTGTAATTGATTGCTGCTTAACATTTATTTATTAAATATAAGTTACAACCAATTATTAAGCATCTATTAAATATATATAATTAAAATTTATCGTTACTAACTTACAACAAACTTTATTATATACTATATTTATGTATATTCTAATTGGTGTGCTTTAGTTTATATCCTTGTCTAATGTACTTACTACCAAGAGCGTAGGCTTGTTCAATTCGAATCTTGAGTCCTTTCTCAAGACGATAGTGGTACATGAGAGTCATGTTGATATTCTGAGGAGCTTTATTCGGTGCATTGTGCTTGGTTATGTCCAGACGATCGCGGATGTATGCATTCATAAATACATTTGTGACACCCACGTTACCTATAAAGGAACAACGAATCAGTAGTAATAACAATATCGTTTTTTTTACAATTCTAGAATATCAAATTAGAGGTCATATTCTTAGATGTCATAAAATGTATCTTCAATTCCTTATAGCTTTCTACGAAAATTCACCATTTTTTTTATTTCTATGAATTTTGTATTAAAATTATGTAAATATGTGTCGAATAAGATATTTCTTCACTGAAATTGATCTATATTTTAATATTATTTTTTTTAAAGATATTTATTGTTTATATTAACTTTTTTGAACAATTAGTCTGAAAAGTTTATTTTATCAATTAATATTAATAAACCGTTTTGGGTTAACTTCTTTAATTGTTGTAAATGTTGCATTTAAAAAAATTAGAATCGCGTATGCTGTTTGTTTGATTAATATTGAAACAGTCTAAATACTTAATGTCTTATTTGAGTATTGTGCAATGTAAATATGTTGCATGTATTGTATATGCTGGACTGAATTGTCAAAATAAATATATAACTTTTGTTTCAGAAACAAAAGCAATGCATTAGATAAGTTTGTTTTAATAATTAATTTTACAATTTGCTACACAAAATCAATTTGCGGTCATTTTAATTTGGCGATTGTGCTCTTAGATCCTAAACAATGATATGACTTTGAATTAAATCATATTGCTGATACTAAACACAACCTGTTACATTAACTATAAATTATTCCAGATCAGGTGACCTCATTCTCTAATATATTATATAAAACCTGTTCTTCATCAAATGGGCAGAAACATAGAGATTTAAATAGTTGCAATAAAGATTTAATATAACAATTGTATAATATATATACATGGTATATATATATTTGAGGTTTTCACACAAACAATATAAAACTAATTATATGGTCAGTGGATAGTATGACTATTAGGAAATATTCTGGAAAGCATGTGCAACAAGGTAATTTTTAAGTTGGACCATTGAAGTTTAATTAGGGATACACGTCGGCATTTCCATATATTTGAAAAAATCACGTTCTAAATTTCGAATGATGTAAGGTATTAAAAGAGTAATTCAAAAAGTGTTCTACAGTTTTGTTTATTTGTTACTAAGATTAGTTTTTATTATATTCATTTTATTAACCAGTAGGTTAAAATTATATCGTTTTGACAAAATTGAGAATGGATTTTATTATGCTGTTCATGGCTACAATTACTAGTTAAATCTATATAATGTAGAAGTTACCTGTGTCCGAACCAGTGTCCCTACCCTTGTCCCTACCCTTGTCCCTACCGTTGTCCCTACCTTTGTCCCTACCTTTGTCCCTACCTTTGTCCCTACATTTGCCCCAACATATGTCCTAACCTGTGTCCCAACCTGTGCCCCCTACCTTTGTCCCTAACGCCATCCCTTAGTTTGAGATCTCGAACCACATGGCGGAAGTTGGTGGGAAAGTGTTCATCCTTATTGTACAAGCTAAAGAGTTCCCACTCAAAATCAGTCGGTTCCGCTTCACTGGATCTGTAGTATCCGAGATTGTAAGCTGGAGCGGGCCGTAGTTTCTGAAATAAAAATGTAAATAATAAAATAAAATTGGGAAAAAATATGTTATTTTCGATTACTTATTGTTATATTTTAATCATTTTTTGGTAATCATATGATTATTGTGTATGATTATTTATTCTATACATATAAGAAACAATGCAAGGATATTCTGTTGTGAGTTTTGACATGGGTTTATATTTGCGTATTCCTTACAATGTACATTATATTGTGAACTCCGCGATTGTGAAATTCAAGCACTAATTATGTTAATGTAAATTTTGCAATGTGTTATTTTACTTCAAATTCACTGAGAGTACAAACATTTTCTGTACAATTATATACACATATAAACACACATTTTAAATATTTTCCTTAAACAGAAATTTGTTCCAAGTTTTTAATAAAAAAATTTACGTATTTAATTCATTTTCTTATAATATTAACTTAAAGAAGTCATCAATACGTTTACCATATCTTCACATTGCAAACAATATTTTAAATAATATGTTATTGTTTGACATTTGACATTTGCTAATACATAGCAAAATCATTTTCCAATGCAGCAAATTGATTACACAATTATGTTATTGTCAATGTCATTGTCTTTGTCTAATTAACCACACCATAACATTTTCCTTTCCTATAAAATCTTAGATGCATTTGCATTCCTTCAAATGTTCAATCATGAATGCATTTGTAGGCGAAGGCAGGTAAAGGGAGTGGGAAAAAGAAGAAAATATGGTGAGGGGGATGAACAGGATTGGGGATGCAAAAAAAGGAGGTAGGAGAGGAAAAGAGGAAGGGTGATAGGAGTTCAAATAGGAATTTCCAACAATGAAAAAATCTGCTGGGCAGGTAATCTATAAAGTAAGATGATAAAATGTATGATAAGTACAATAAAATGATTTTCAGATAATGATGGGCATCGAATCTAGTAGACGTTTGGCTTCGTTCAATTTACGCTTATTACTCTCGAAATTATTTATTGTGTACTGGTGTTGACAATGTCAAACTTAGTTCATTTAACAATTTTTCTTTTTTAGCGACAGGAATTCGTTTGATATATTTTAAAGTAATTTCTTCAAAATATGGAGGGTGGTATCCCCGCCTTCCAAGGTGGTATCCTCGCCTTCCCATTATCAAGAAAACACCAAAAAGATCCACCAACTACAAGGGGGTCCGTTAATTGGTTAAAAGGATAGTCCGTCTGACCTCTTCATATGGCTGCAAGCGGTATGTGAGAGACACTCCGGGAATTGATGGGGCTGAGTCGAGAGCATTGGGTCCCACCGTTTTCATGTCCACCAAGCCCAACTTTGGCAGTTGATTACGCAGGCGTCGCTGATAGCCACCAACTAAAAGAATTCCCTGTTAGCGGCGAAGGAGAGGGAAAAGAATACCCAATGAACGTGAGAGATATAAAATTACAAATAAAATCTTCTACTCGAGATGATGGAAAGCTTTAAATGAATGAAACGAGCATGTTTATAAAATATTATACCTTTATAAAATATTTTAAAAATACTTTTAATAAAATGGTTACAGTGTTGTCGTAACCAATACAGATCGATTATATTACTAAAATGTCAAAAATTAAGAGAAGTATATAATAAATAAGCACTAAGCAGAGCTAGTATACACATAGTAGAAAGAATGAGCACACCGGTTTCCAGCTATTCAGTTTTCATGAGGTACCCTAGTCTCCCTAATGGCGACCGAATTGAAAGTAGTACTTATTTAAAAAACGAAACAAATTGTCAAAAAAGAATTAGAAACATCAAATGCATTTTAAGCATGAAAATAGGAACATTAAATATAGTTGGTCGGGAATAATCCAACAATATATAAAACTTATTTGTGATAATACCAGTGTGCACTCTAAACTTCTTTGGACAGGGCTAGATCTTCAAAATAATTAAAAACATCTAATTTTTCTGTGACTCTATATAATTTCAGAATGAAAGATTCCAGTAAAATAATTTTAACACTATTATATTCGCCTCATTTATACCTATATGTCTGATAATTTTCAGAACAATTGAACAAAAAATGTGTTTACCACTAACATTTTAACAGCCTGAAAATGACTGATCTCGTAGCATTCTGATTTTGATATGTTAATTGAATTGAAAGAACTCTGTTTAAAGGAGAAAAGGACGAGAAAGCGAAAGAAATGGCAAGAGAACGCAATCATAGATATAGAGTGGAGATAAAAAGCAACCTAATGAAAGATGATGAATATATAAAAGAAAGGCGATAGAGTGCGGAAAACAGCAAACTTCGAGAGAGAATAAGAAAATGCCCAAAGATTCTCAATTCCGAGATATTCAACGAACAACCTGGCGCCACAGAAAAGATGCAAGACAAACTGTTGTTGATGATGATAGAATAGAACATGTTGATTGAAATGACTTCAAACGTCAAGGTCAATGTTCCCAGCAGAAAAGACGATACCAGGAAAGACTTAAGAAAATGTCTCGTCGAAAGTCAAATAAGGTTGAGGGCACTAATAAATCTATTAATTTGAAGAGGAATGAGATTGAAGCCAAATCAACTACATAAACACAAATCACTACAATATCGAAGAAAAGATTAGCATGGAAATACCGAATCCAAATGTTTATGAAAAATGAAGATATATTATCAAGAATAATGCCAGGACAAAGCATTATCGACAAGACAATGTTTAACTCTGAGAGAAGAAAGAGGTGTCGGAGAGGAATAACAGTACAAAAGAGAGTCCTCCAACATTTATTAATTGAAACATATGTAATGTTTAAGCTGAAATACCCAACGTGAAATACACTTTGAAAACCTTCATGAAACTCAGACCTGGGTGTATTACAACAGCAAAACAAGGAGCAAGAAAAGTGGTTTGGGTGCATTAGTTGTGAACAAAACAGAATCTCTTAGTGCGACTCCTATGTGTCAGAAAAAAGGTCTTCGTTCTGGCGAATTTTTAGCTAATGTATTAACCGAAAAAGCTTAAATTGTAGCCTGAAATAATCCTTGAATACTACTTTTCTCTTTAGGACAAGTATGCTTCAGAAGTGGTCAATTGGACTAGATGGGAAACTCTGTGACACGCAAAAAGAGGGACAAAAAGTCTGGTGTGATGACGGACAAAAATATTCAGGAAGTTATTTCTAAATCAGGATTTGTAAAAGATCTTTCAATGAATTGATGCACGATGGCAATGGACGCAATTCTGAAACCTAATATCCAACTTGCCCCTTCATGAAGCATTAGTTATCGCAGATTTCAGCGAGAATTTACCAATTGAATTCGCAGAGGAAACTATTGCCTCACATGTAAAACCAACAAGCGTTACCCTATTTGTTGTAAGATCTTGTCATTACTGAACTTATTTGTAACTTCGGGGAGACGTCAGAATTTAAGAACGTTACAGATGGCTTGGGAAGTGTGGTGAAAAGATTAATAACAACACAAATTCTGAAAGACAACGATATGGTATTGTCAAATCCTGAAGAAATTGAAAAATTTGGACAATTACATTTTTCAATTGACAAAGTTGAACATCCCAAAGATCTCTCGACTAAAGAAAGACAATTGGACGGACGAACTTTTTATTATATTTCTATCGCCTATGTCAAACAAGATCACCGTATCGTCTTGAAAATGTAGTAATTTGTTTGATGAATATCCAATGCGTTCGATCCATTAAACCCGGATTTGTCGCATTTCGTAATTTTAGTAGTTACTCTGAAGGATATCTTCAGGGGCGTTGGAGTTAATGCATCAATTCCGATTATATCAGACCCTTTGAAGTCAGACACTGTCGTCCAGAGTCAGAATTTCTCAAATGCTGCGATGCACGTCAACAATGTCACTAGCAAAATACATTCAGGAAACCACAGAATATGATAGGCATATCAATACTCCGCAAGTTGAATCCACTTCACGAGCAAGTCGAAAAATAATTCCAACGGAAAAATATTCGTGCTACAAATAAATGTAAACTTTAAACATAATTTACCGTCTTGTTATTACAATGTATACTTTAGTATGTTTTACTAATCATTAAAAAAAGATTTTCTTGTAATTCAACTACATACTATTTGCCAATTAATCTAATACTAATATATTAGCACAGTTAATGATACAGACAATTTTAAGCAAATACTACTGAAAAGTGTAATAAATACTCGTGCGCGAAGTTTTTAGCCAAATATGTCTGTTTTCCCCTTGCCCTTGAACATGTGTATTTGCGGTATCAGAATACTATTTTTTGTTGATACTGTTTTATATAGTAACTCAGGGTAAATATAAATATACACATAATAAATAGTTTCTATTTTTCCTCATGATTTTAAAGAAATTACAGTTTAAATTGTAAAAAGGTCTCTTTTAATACAGTTTTTGGCGTGAAATTGTTTTATTCATATTTGCTTTTATTTTTTAGATAAATTATTTTCTATAAGAAAATGGTTTTTTAATTGCTTTTGCATGCTAAAAATATATAAATAAATAAATTTTAGGTAAAATGTACTTTCAACATAATTTATGCTTTTCTCACTAATAGCAAAAAAATATAGAAAATGTTTGGACTAAATATCGTCATATATATATTTATAATTTATATATAAATGATAAAGCTCTATAAGTTGTACGGTAAATATGTGTCATCGCTAAGTATTTGGAGAACTTTATTATTTTAATCACTATTCTATTATTTTTCAAGACCTAGCCGCAGTTTTCGTTACCTGACAACCACTGTGATGACACATGTGGCCATAGATTGAAAGTTTCCATTTTTCACACATAATATGTACTTGTATTCCAATTTTGAACTATATGTCTATATATGCATGCAGAGAACAACTACTCAATATGGTCTTCTCGATTCTTTGAAAGCAATTTGACACCAATTAAATTATATTTATTATGTGCCTAGTAGGCTATCTTAAATTAATTGATTTGTTCTAATTTTCAACTAATTTCTTATCAATTTTCAATTAATGAAATAGAAGCCGCATAAAAATTGCATTTGAATATTTTTTTTTTCTTTGAATAATTAACACATTTCAGACGAGTTTACCCAACTTCACAAAAAAGATGACATTACGTCAAAATCCAGTTTCTAATTCGCTACAAGAAGGGACCACAGGCATGCCCACCTTTTCATCAAACAATTTGACGATACAGTTGCCAACCACCACAATCTCCCGGGTCAATTTGATGACCGTGTAGACACGCAGGATAAGAATCGAGTCTTTACTGAGCACCATAGGCGGCTTGGAAGGGGTGTTCTTATCGGGCGGAGGAGCCGGCAGATTGACCACAACTCGGAAGGAGGGCCGGAACACGGGACTGCGTGGATGGGACTCCACGTCCGGAATGACCAGAATGTCGTCTATTTCACCGTCTACACCGGTCTTCATGAAGCGGCCAGTTACCTGTTTGAAGGAATATAAAATGGAATCAAAGCACACAATTTGTATTCGTATACTTCGCATTTTAAAGGGACCGCCAACCGGTTATTTACAAATATACAAATTTACGGATTGCCTGTGCCAAAGAGTTAGGTCCAAATACTGTATTCTAACTCCATCAATATATTAAAATTTATTAAATTAATTGATTACAAAATAATTCGCTAATTTAATGTACATGTTAACTTGTTGGATAAGAATTTTTAACTATAGTACAAAAAATGTAATATTTTGTTTTTGTGTATATCGCCTTTCTGTATGAAAAAAATATCAAAAGATGGAAGTTTTAGGCGTTTCGTATAATCTACGTCAGTAAGAATGAAACCATAACGTGAAACAATAACTAATCTACATGAAAGACTAAAATTCAGATCACATAATAGATAAAGAGTGCTGTTCAAGTAATACTCATCCAAGCTGACTATATATAGGTATACAAGAACAATATCGTAGGTACCAAAGGAATCTAAACGATAAATAAGCAAATGAACAGTTGTTACATTCGCAAATCCACACACACGGCTTTCATTTTTGTAATCACCTTTGATTGAAGATTTACACATTTATCATTTATGGATTTTCTCACAGCAATATTATGATACTTGATTAATTAACTATTAGGAAATGTATTACATGAATTAGAAGACAGTCGCGTGAAAAATATTTGATGTATCGTATATTATAATAATTAAACCAGGTGTAAGTAATTGACCGATGAATAGAATACAAAACAGAAAAATAAATCGTGTAACGAAGTTAACTGAAAGGTCACGAACAATTTTACGATATTAATAAATATTCTGCAATTAAGAAGTTTAGATTAATTATAACACTTAATATAAACTTAATGCATTACTTAATAAAATCAATATTAATCAAGCAATATATAAAATTACTATAGCATCCTTAGTGGCATGTGGTATTCTGATAATAAATCATTATTATTTAATTAATATTAAAAATATATCACAATAAATGTATAAAAATATTTTTTATATGCACATAACGATATTTAGCCATTGTGGTAAAATATATTTCTGTCTGAAAGAAATGTTTAAAGTTTCTTCAATAAACCAGCTTCTAATATGAAGTTAACTGTGTGACGTGTAGATTGCTATTTAAATCTTCAGGAAATTTATCCTATTTTTCAAGGTCATCAATACAAAAATAGTTAAAATAAACAAACAAGATAAATATATTTAATGCAGCTCAGTCAGATGAACAAATTAACGGGATTTTAGAATGCCGTTAAAAATGATCAAATAATTTATATAGTGTATACTTTATATAATTATACATTTAAAACATTTCTGAAATAAACAGATTAAATGAATTGCAGCTAATTTTATTGAATGATTTTTATCTTTTACTATTATTATCGTATACATTTAGTATTTTGTAATTGCTGAATATTAATTATATATTATTAAGTGAGAACTGTGTAGTAAATATTTAATAAATTATTACACTTACCTTTGCTACAATTAAATATAACATTGTATAAAAAATATGCACTATTACAAAAAAATAACATTTTACATCATTTTGTTTATATCTTAGGAAACTTTTATATTGCTATACCCGGATTTATCCTCCGATTTTTCGTCTGCATTTAAGTCTCAACCCTGTCTGTATCGATTTAGATTTACCATTATCATTATCAGAGGTTAATTTTGTGTGATATCCTATGAAAACACTCAAGCCGCAATGAGAAGACATTTTACGACCTTACGACTCACCTTGAAAATTGTAGTACTATCTGGTACAAAGCGAATTTGATCGAGGTACAGACAGAAAGGAGCCTTGTGTGTAGTTGCTTGGGGATCTAAGGCTACTGCATTTGGTTTGAATGGAACCCATGGCGCTTCATCTGGGGTCTTGGGGGGCTCAATATCCTCCTTTCTGTAGACACAACAATTTAAATGTCATTATTTCGTTAGTTTGCTATTTTTGTACAAAATTACAAATATTTTTCTTTGTTTCGATATATTCTTCACTTTTACTATAAAATTTACTATTTCTCTCTCCCAATCTCCCCCTCACTCTCTCTCTTACTCACACTCTCTCTCTCTCCCTCTATCTCTCTCACTAACTCTCTCTCTCAACCTCTTTCTCTCTTTCTTTCTCTCTGTCCCACTCTTTCTCTCTCTCAACTATGTAAAATTGATCAGTGTATATTTTTCTTTGTTTCTATATTATATATTCTTCCAGTAGGACACCTAGCTGTCAATATATTTTGTGCTTGTAATTTAAATCAGTAACATTTATTGAATAAACAACTTCCTGTACAATATTAACCAGTACTAATAATTTGAAACACAAATATGTACTTAGTTTACATTTATTGATAGGATAATTTGACTTCATCGACAGTTAACTAGAAAACAAGAGAGAAAAAATGAAAACTTAACATAATGTTGGCGTTTAATTGTTAGTTTTATATTTTCCTGTTGATATAAACAAGTCCTAATGTTCAGTTATTCGAACCATTTTGAAAGGCAAATTTTCAAAAATGTTTAAATCTTGTAATGTTTTTTGGGTTTATTCCTTTAAAATTTTTATTCAATAAGGCAAATTTTTTATATACTTAAATTTCTGGTTCTTCTTTTTATTTGTTTTGTGGTGACATTGAGGATTTGAATAGAATGTATCCATTTACTGCTTCGTGGATATAGTTTCTTAGATCACCAAAACAGTAAAATCGGAGTTTAGGAATAGTTAAAACCTTATCAAAGTTTTTTTTTTTATTTATACCTACCACCGATTTTTTCAAAATTAAATACCGACAAATCAATGGTCATATTTTTCTATGCCTAGGTATATTGCAAGTTTCTTCTTTCCCTAGACACAGACACTCACGGCAGTGGAACTGGAGTGACTTCTGGGGTCGGTTCTACCGGGGCCGGTGTGGGCTGCTTGACTACCGCGGGGGTGACCGGTTTTGGGCCTGGATCATACCGGGCGTCAAATACGTGTAGTTTGAGTAGAGACCCAATGCACAGAATTTCTGCGGGTGTGGTTAGTGAGAGATTATAGTTGAAAGTGTCTAATGATGAAGATCATACACGCGCTGCAGTTAGTGGTTGAAGAAAAGACACTACAAGACACTTCAGAAATTTGATAGATTCGTAAAGAGCCTCACGCGCAGGAAAGAAACTGAATGAAGATAACTATATAGTTGAATAGTAATACGTAGAACATTTAATTTTTGTCCAAATGGCAAAATTTGCCTCTAACAAGTAAACTCTCATGAGTTTAGTTAGTTTAAATTTTAGAAATTTGTATTTGACTTATGGAAACATAACTGCCCGAACATAACAGGCGAGGTTAATGCTTCGGATAATAGGACATGACAAATAATTTACTTTTTTTTCGGGAGTTTTGTGTTATTTCCGCCCTTTGGCTTTTCTATCTTTAGAACAGCTTGGCAGAAGCCACGAAATATGACGTGAATTATTTGTCCTTTTCTATAATTAAAACATGTCATTCTTGTTTGTGGGTATTTATGTTTATATAGCTCTCAGAGAAAATACACGAGTTAACTTGCTTGACATAAATTTGGCCATTTCGACACAATCCTTATGAAAGTTACTTTCCAAATTGATTTAATAAATAAACATTACAAGTATATAAATAAATAAACAATTAAACAAATATATTAACAATTAGAAAATAATAAATATATATTTGACAAAAATTAATTAGAAAGAATAACATGTATCTTGTTTAATAAATAACCATCATTGTATAGGTTTTTCTAATGATATTCCAATTTAATCAATGTAAAAATACCCAAAAACTTTTTACAAAAACCAATTTACTTTTATCACATGTTTTAAAATTTCAGAAGATTACCCAAGTAATCATTGTTCTACTTATATTAGAAAATGATGCAGTTATGATTTTTTTTAATAATTGATAATTCGGTAAATTTAAGGAAATAACAACCACGTTCTTATGTACAAATAATATAATTTTTAGTTTTATATATTTTTCATATCTTAATGATGTGATTTGTTCAAAATATTTCCTAAATAGAATATATCGCATACCTGCTGGGCTGTCGGTATCTCTGGGAACAAAACGGGCTAGATCCTCGGCCAATTGTCCCACAAGTATTGGGTACACCTGGCGGGACTCTTGTACATGGAAGTCGGCATAGTTCCGAGAGTCACGGGGCACGGCGCGGTGCTGAATGATGGAGGATCGACATGTCGAGGGGGAAGAATATGGAAGGCTAGAAAAACTATGTATACTAATTATGTCAGCAATAAAGTATCCATATATGCGAGTATATCATTTTCAAAACCTATTATTTCTTATTTTCTTTTATATATATTTAAAAATGGTTCTTAAAATATGTCGAAATGAGTCACTTCAAAGGATTCGCTATTGTATTTCATAATATGTGTGTAGCAATCTAATTGCAATGTTTAAAAACAACCTTAATTTTATGAGTAATGAGTACCATTGTTTTCGTATGGAAATTGTATCCCAAAAAAGTAAACCTGAAAATCTAATATTGCCTTCTTTTTTAAATTGCCACATAACCAATTTATAAAAAAATTAATATGTATGGGTGCGCAGAATACGGCTAAGTTCAGTTCAACTTTCTCTCTCATATCTCCAATCGGCCATTTCGTGATAATTCCCTGAGCCCAGTCAATAATATGCTGTAGTCACTGTATTATTTTTAACCAGAATCGGTGTAACTAATATGTTCGTTTTCAAAACAGCGCATTTGTTCCGCGATTTGTTCAGTTAACTAGTTCGTGGAACCACGTGCAGGCGACTTTGATTATGTCATCACTATTTAACGCTGCCGATTTAAATGAAAATTGAACCCTCTTTACCCTCTTATATTCTTTACATGGGGGTGTTGAGTTATCGTCTTAAACATGTAACTTATATTATTGAACAACACTGTAACTCCTAAAAATCTATTGATGTTATTTTAAGTAATTCAAAACAATTTTATCTTACCAACAATTTTTTTGTAAATCTAAAGTATTTCGTCAAAAATATGGTTTTCATATCCGATGCAAAATTGAATAGCAAATCTAATAAAAAAATAATTATAACAATGGTTTGTATATTAGTAGATAATTATGGCGGACCAAAGGGTTCAGTGTGGAAATCTCTAAGATTTACTATTTAAATGAGGTTTACTTCGTAAATCTCTAAGATTTACAATTTAAACGAGTTGATATACCTTGCAGACCTCGAGATAAACCTTGCAGACCTCGTTTAAATTGTAAATCTTAAAGATTTCCACACTGAATCCTTTGGTCCGCCATAGATAATGTCATATAACAAATTAAATTCTAAATATAGAAAATTACTTACGTGGATTTACAATTTTGAAGTTGTACGCTGTTTAACTGTATTTAAATTATATATTTTTTAAAAAAAACATCGATCGTACCATATTTTGAGCAGCACCATAGATTCGTAACATTGACCAACCAAGTACATCGTCTGAAAGTTATAAATACAAATATGAGACTATCTTTATTTAAAGGTTCATTGTGAAGTCGATACGAGTGTTTGCTTGAAAACAATTGTTTACAATTTTCTATTGAAAAAATTGTGTACAAATTTAACAATCAAAATGTTAATATTATATTTTTTTAATTTAATGTATGTATATATGAAATTATTATTATAAATATTAAAATATATTAAATATAATAAATATATTTGATGATATACAATATATCATATAATGTAAGGCTTGTCATTTTCGAAATAAAATGATCAGTGGAAAGTGAAAAGTGACGATAAACATATATCTGTTTAGCACGTATTGAAAAGGACTTTATTAATATGTAAAATATATTAATAATTAAATAGTTAATTAGATAGCAAAATAATTTATAAACAGCAAATAATTTCGTGATTTTTAATGGTTTACAAATATAAAAATATATAGACAAGCTAAATCATAGTGCTTTTACTCATTTGTATAGAAACGGTTGTACGTATAGGCTATGTTCGAATTAGTACTTTGATTATATTTAGCTATCTTTGAGGAATTTTTTGGTTTAACAGTATTGTAAATAAGTTTTAAACAAAAATTTGCACGTTAATTTAATTTACTTATTTTGTTCGATTCCATAATGTATATTTTTATTGATTTAAAGGATACAATATATACAATATATATATATATATATATTAACTTCCCCTTGTAAAGAACAAAGTAAAATATTATGTACTAGCTTAACGTAATATGTAGAATGTAGCAAAAAATGGTTTATGCTTTCAAGTATCAAAAATATAAATTGAAAAATAAAGATATAAACGATATATAGAACAAATTCACTCTTCATATATATTATCGATTATAAATTGATAGGTAAATTGATTATGTATATATTTGATATTGCACTAATAAAATATAAAGATTAAATCAATATTTTTGATTTTACGAAATATTTTGATTAATTACGAAAAATTAATTTCGAAAATTTTTGATTACAACATATATACATAAAAAGAGAAGCCACAAACCACACAAAGCCACACAATATTAAAAACAAGCGTTCGTAGGTATACGTCATGTCGGGGTTCTCCATGATTTTCAGTGATTGCTATTATAAGTGTCGTTTCGGTCGGGTGTTTAAGCTATGTGAACTGTGTGAAGATAGTTTTAATGTAGTATTTTGAAATAATATACTGGAATATTATATGAACCATAGAACGTGTTTGAAACAGTGTGTGTTTAAAACCTTTTTTGCACCTCAAAAACAAAAATTGCCTCTATTTTTTCTAAAGCAAAAATAAAACATCAAAGTAGTTCTTAAGTTATAGTATTTTAAAACATGGGGCATTTCCAACACTTTTTTTAAAAACTGCTAAAAACCATTAATTAATAGTTATTCACAAGTCAAATAGTAATTATTCTTACATATTTAAATTACATACAAAATAAATGTGTTAGAATTAATTTTGTTAATTTTATGTATTGTAAAGTTTTAGAAAAATATTTTAATATCGTTTTTTTGTTTTGCGCGAAATTCACACATTTGACATTAATAATTTAATAAAACTCCAATTCAAACATGATTTCATATGAAACATTATCCAAGGTAATTACACATTTAAATATTACTAGTTTGTATATTGTATTTTCCTAGTTTCTTTATATCCACGTTAAATATGTTAATAATGATATCGGGGCATTTTCGACACTAAAAATTTAGGATTTTTTTTGCTATTTATTAATGAACAGTTCTTGTATACCTTCTTTATTATAATATATAAATGATGGTGTATACACGTATGTTAGGAAATAACCATTTCAAACACAAAAATAGACAAACATGCTTTGATGGGAGTTAAGAACGGTACCAAATTATTAACTGTCTCAAAGCAGCTTGATATACCATGGAACAATATACTTTGAGACTTGTCTGTCTACTGTACCAGGATCAAGTCCTCTGGCACAAAGGTGGTTCAGAAGGTTGTTGTTGGAGAGCTGGGAACGTTAACAACACTGGTTGCCTGCGGAAACGCTATTGCAACTTGCTTTTACCACCCGTTATGCTTTCAGTGGTACTCTACTTCTTGATGCATCAAAGTATCCTCCGAATATACGTCTTCCATTGTTCGCGAATTAGGATACATAGATCTTAAAATGAGCATTTTGAAATAAATAGAATACACATCCTAGATTAAAAAAACCTTCTTTTTGTGTGAGCATGTCAGCATTAAAGCAATTGATTTTTGTTTTATAGTAAATGAAATTATATAGAATTGGTTAAATCTATCAACTCATAGTTATAGCCATCATCTACAAACGATAGATACCCATTTCAATAAACCTCTGAAAAATCGGTGACTACGTGAACATTTTAATTTTGCATTTTATCTAGTTTGTAATGACTTGTATCTGCGCCATGGTCTTCCTTTTCATTCTATTTTTACTTCTTATCAAAACACAGTTAAAGCATCCGAGTATAAGAAAGCATTGGCTTTTGAAGAAGATTGATTATTACCACAGAAGGACTGATATGTGATGAATATATATTACCACAGAAGGACTGATATGTGATGAATATATATTACCACAGAAGGACTGATATGTGAGGAATATATATTACCACAGAAGGACTGATATGTGAGGAATATATATTACCACAGAAGGACTGATATGGGATGAATATACATGAATGTATATTGAAATCAATTGTTGCCTCACTGAAAAACACCCCGACTCACCACAAAGTTCATGAAGCTCTGATCACATGCCATTACCAAATATCTCTGAAACGATCGATGGAGACGAAAAAGTCTGACTGCACAAATCATATAATTGTTAAAAATAATACAAAACTGCCATGTCTTGGTTTCAATTTATAAATGTCAAATATTTACAGAATCATCTTCCAAGCCATCGTTTCGTCAACGAAGTTCAGCTGAAGCTGATAAACAATCGGATTGTTCTAAAGCAATTGCAATCTTCGGCATATTACGTATTCAAATTTTAATCCCAATAAACCTTGCTCGTCATACCAAGTTGATGCTGCCAATTGCGCCAACGATATTTGCTGTGTCTATGTATACATAGACATAGGGCTTCATATTTCAAGTCAAAGGAAGACTGGATGCAGTACACCAAAAGCTTTAAATTGGGCTCGTGAGGCTTGTTTTAGGTGGTCATGTTTTCCATGATTGTATTATGTAATGTATCTTCACTAATTACTACATTTGGTTGTATTTTTTGTAAAGTGTCGGAATTGTCCCAAAACTGTCGAAATTATCCCAACGGACTTATAATGATTTACATGTAATTAGATGTAAATTATAAACATTTTTGTTGTATTTTTAACCATTTTTTATATCTACACGCATGTTTATACGCATGTTTAATCTTTTAAAAAATATTTAAGTTACATATATAGATATTCAAATATACATTTTCTTTTAATTACAAACAAAATGTTGGAATTGCCCTGGTCTACACTATTAATATATTACAATAAAATCTATAACAAATTCTAGAATGAAAATTAGTATTATTAGTGGAGTGACTTTTTAAACAGTCTGTATTATTCTCCTGTGTCTATACAATTTATTAATTCCCTACATCTCTTTCTAGAGACAGACCATAGATAGATATTTGATAATTACTAAGATATTATACTATATTTTTTACATAATGGATTACCTGAAACTATTCAAACATGCATGCTTGCTTCAAGACATATACAGTGAACATTAATTATATTATGCAATGACATATCTAAACATGTGTAACATGAACAAGCGCGCATGTAATAATATGGCTGTATTTTGTGCATTCTTGGCATGTTGGCACATGTAAAATATATTACATGCGTATTGTATAATGTTAAAACATAACGTTTATATACTGACATATTTAAACTTATAACCTATAAATATATACTTTCTAACTTTAATATTTGTTACGGTTTTGTTTTTAGAAAAATGTTAGATTATAGGAATCTGCATTGGATGAATATCGTGAATCTATAACGGATCTTCCAATTATTCTTCAGCCCTATTGCAAAATAAACAATGATCCAATATCTTTCAAATGTTGCCGAAATCTACAATAGAAACTTTTGACCTTTGTGACTTGAATTTTTTTTCTCTAAAATTGCATTTTTTATACATTTACTTAACCCTTATCTACCGGAAATGATTTTTACTGCGTTACTACAGGAAATGGGGTCAAATTGACCCCAGACCTAAATCTGTTATTTTATTGATCCAAATCCTTTATTTCCAAATGTAAAGTGCATAATAGTAATAAAAAGTCAATAATAT
>JAUZND010049976.1:0-19648 GCA_034780555.1 Coelogynopora nodosa | reverse complement strand
CCCCCGAGAACATATCATCAGACTTTTTTAAAAACGATTCAACCGATCGAGCTAAATGTTGGAGCTGTGCTGAACATTTTCTTGCAGACATTTTAACATCAATATATTTTTAGAACTGCAGGTCATGTGACCGACCCTTCAAAGTTGGTAATTTTCAAAAAATTGTAAAATCTACTTTTTTTTCTCTAAAAAACAAATAGATTTCGTTAAATTTTTTTAACATAAATAATTTTTAAATAAATGGCACAAAAATTATTCTAAATTTATTTTATGAAAAAAAGTGAAGATGCCCATTTTTGTTGCTTTGTCAGGTTTCAACATTCTATAGAAATAAGATATTCTTATACTTTACATATATTAAACAACACATTAAATTTTAAATAAACATATTTTTCTGTGAATTATTATATACGTTCTACTCGGATGAAAATCTCCATAAAGTGAACTATAACAGTAATTTCTTTATTTCAGACTTAACAATATTTCATTATAGAATAATCTGCAGCGAGCAGCCAAAGACGTTACATTATAAGTTACGTGTTACACCCCGAAATCTTGGCATAGTTACATGCTATATGTATATGTATTATATTTTGTTTTGTTTCGACGCTTCGCACACAAAATCTTTTATAACATTTATTTCCTTCAAATATAACAATTCCTGTCGTGAGCAATTAAGTGATGTAAATCAATGTCGTTATCACATGGCTGCAAGATACCAGGCGACGCGTGGGCTAATTAAACTTGTCGAATACATATTTGAGGCGAATCTTCCCCTCTGCAATTGCAATATGCGAAAAGAGTGAAAGACGGCGTTTAATTAGCGACCTATATAGGGAATCTTGCAACTGAATATGGGACTAAATAGTTAGTTGTAATTTGTTGCATTGAGTTTCTCATGCCCTCTTTGAAGCAGACACACATTATACAAAAGGCGGAGTTAAGAGATAAAGGTGAAATGAAGAAAGGAAAAAAAAAGTGACAGGATAAAAATGCATAAATATGACAATAAATTCCCCCTGCCGTGCACATATACATGTCTCGAATTTTTTAAGAAAAATAATACTGCAGATTTGGATTTTAAAAATTATGGAAAACTTTTTACTATGTATGCTTACTTAATGTGCTTGTTTCACTGTATGCAAAGTAAAATAATATAAAAACGAAGGTTACTGCTTCTTTGTTCAATCGGGATTTTGAAAGATTAAATACTATATATCACATTGCAAGTAATCATTACTGCATCCAAAAAGAATTAGTAAATTAAAAACAATAAGGGGATTATAGTTTTGTTTAAATTAATATATAAAATGCTACTCCTATTTGCTTAGGACTGCAAAAATTAGAATCATTATTAGCTTGATATTGTATATTGAAATATTTAATAACAAATAAGTCATCTACTGTACTAAAAAATTAAGAATCATTATTACTGTATTTTTTTAAAAATGTACAATATTTACATACATTAATACAACTGCCTGGCATTTAATTTTTATATATATCCAAGTGTTACTAATTATTACATTTTATTAACTATATTAATTTACTCTTTTGCAACTATAATAAAAGAAGAAATTTATCAAAATTCTAAAAGGTAAAAAAAAATTGTTATTGCGTATTGAAGTCTATGTATAATGTGATCAAACAAGTTGATAAATGCAAAATTAGAAAACATATGACTGTGAAAAATTGTTTAATGTGTAACATGTTTATTTTAACGGTGAATTAAAGTTGAACTTTTATATGTATATATATCTTAATTTTAGAAAAATCAATAAACCAAACAACGCAATGATGAGGCTTATTTTTTTCTGAACACCGATAAAAGTATCCGACCAAACCTGAAAAATAGGTTAAATTTCTTCCGGAAATGTTATCCAGTTTTTTTCTAACGGAAATAAGACCCAACCCATAAAAACAAATCTATAAGAAAACACAGCTGATCTTAAACCCTCCAAAGTCTATATGCTAACAAAGTGTAGACTGTTTAGTTAAAGATGTGGGTAACACATATAAAAATACATTACATGTAAATGCATACATAATCATATTTCAGACAATTCAGCTGTCTTTTTGCCACCATTGCATTGCTACTAATGACACAAGTCTTAAACTTGTGGCAAAGTATATAACAGACGATCAGAACTTGACGACCTTCAGGGAATAGTTTTCGGGTGACGGTTGGTTCCAAGAGAATGATATACAGTCAAAAGTCAGAATTGATGCCCACAATTATTTCATCATACTATATATGCACAATGATTCATCACCGTATATTCTTTCGAAAATAACTTTAGCAGCATCTAAAATCAAATACACAATTAATGTATTCTTTCACAAACGTTAGCATACTTTGCGGCGATAATACGTTTGGAAATTAAATAAATCAACTTTAGTAATTATATTATTTAATGAATAAAAAAATAATGCATAATAATCATCCATAATTAGGAATAATTTAAATTATATAAAACAGTTACAATCAGAAATTAAGATGCTTTTTTTTAATAACTCAAACTTCACTAAAAAAATCGATTGCATACGTCATGGAAATGGACAACATCAAAAAAATTTTATAACTAAATAAACAACGAAAAATGCTGGCCGCTAATTCCTATAATTCTGAAGCTTTTATGGTTTTAAGATTTAAAAAATATATTATACGAAAAAATAGCAGTCACTTCCCCATCTCCTTGTTAATGCTAAGTTTAATATTGGATATCAAAATAACTATTAACTTGTGGTTTTAGTTATTTTAAAGTATCATTTATATTAAATAATATACGTTATACAGACAATATATATATATATAAAGTTGTAATGCTGTTTATACTGTAGAATAATAATAAAATAAAGGCATTCCTCTCCAGTTAAAACATATATATATATGTTAAATTATACATTTCTTAAGGTATTCACACAAAAGTCTTCTTCGGATATATAATTCGATATTTAAGTATACTTTAAAGTATTTTAGAGTTTAGTATTTTAGAGCTTAGTAAAGAAAGCTAGGATATAAATAATTTTAACACATTATTCTTATTTTAAATGTATTTGTTCTTATAATAGGTTATGGCACATATGAACGATTCAAATAAAGTTTTAAAAACTCAGCTAACAAAAACAAAGTAACAAACATCATAGTAAAGTAATAAATTAAAGTTATAAAAATAAACAAATTTAGCATAGTTAGCAAAAATTATTGTAGCTATTAGTATTCGTAAATACCGAGAACACCAAATAGACCATCAGTCCCATTGGTCCATGTCGCGAAGTAGTATATTAAAAATTGGAAAGTTTTTTTATTTCCTACTCCCTTCGACGACTAGTAACTTCTTTTATACTTCCTGCCCTTAAACAATGTTCAATGACGTCATTTGGTGTTTATTTTTAGTAAGAATCTTTTCGTTGCATTTCCTGGTTTAAAATATTTTTGTATTCGTTCTATTCGTTCCTATTTATACTATAATTTAAACCGGGAAAGATCGCTTATTATAATATGCGATCTTAAACAAATATTATAAAGCTGCCATTTCCATGAGCAAATTCTTCTTTTTTCTCTATTCTAAATAATAAATATCTTATTTATTTCAATTTAGCTGCAACATCAACCAGCTTGTTCGGAACATTATAAATCTCACCATATTGGTTACGGTAAATTGAACCAATTCATCAAGCGTAAAGTGGCAATCACGAAGGCAGGATCTTCAGACGCTTTGTCCGATAGAAGCTGTCCTAAATTCAACCGATTCATCGTTCAATTTTTAATTTGCGATTCTATATAGCGTAAACACCTAAATGATTCTTCTTCTGCTTCCTCTTCTCCCATTTCAACCTTCTTCTCTCCCTCCAATCCCATGGGGAACGCGTTGACCAAAAGGAGTAGAATAATTGCTTTTATATAGAAAAATAAAGAAAAAAAGTGAAATGTTTCGTTTTTTATTTGATGTTATTCAAGACATTTTTGTGTGACCATCGGAAAGATGACCAATAAAGATTAAAGCTGCTCTCTCAATGTCTCATCTCTGAAACAAATTTGGGTTTTATCCCTCTTAGTTATTCGCTTGACTAACGATATCTGCATTATAATTATTGCAAACTTGTCTTTTATCTACATTTTATAGCCAACTGCTAAATAAAGACTGTTCAGTTTTTCTTATAAGATATAAAATAGGATAATTTTTTGTCAGTTCCGAGAAAATTTTTAAAAAGTTTACATCAAATTTTGTTATTCTTTTTAAAAATATATTTGTTCTATAAAATAACCTTCTATTTATAATGTGTATACTATACAGTATATATATATAGGTAATTATTGTTAATAAAAAAATGTACAGGTTTTCCTTCGTTTTTTGTTCTTCGTTAAATTTAATTGTACATGTACACTTTTATATCTGATAAAATTATTTTTGATGAGTCAATCATTATAAATATGCAACTTACCCACATGCCAATGACTACAATAATTAGAGTATATATATATATACATATATATATATATACCTACGTTAACAAAAAATCTGCTTTTTATGATAACATCAGTTGGCAATTGCTTTGTAGTAGCATATGCATTTAAATATTACAGACAATGTGGATTGCTTCTCTGTTAATATATTATTTTCAGTATATAATTTGCTGGAATTTTATCTTTATTCACTTCTATTATGAGATGAAATTCTGATGTGTACAGTATGTGCATTTATAATTAATTATCATAAGTTATGATGCGTTCTTTTGTTTAAAATATTATTCATCTAGACAAGTGAAACAATTACAATATATCTAAGTACAAACTTTGATGTTTCCTAACAAATACAAATTAAAACCATTAAAATTGACCGCAAATTTTTAAACATATGTAAACAATTACATGATAATACATATTTTAAATTGTAAATCAATAACTTATACATTTTCCTTCATTATTATACTCAAAACCATTCACAACAGACGCAATTAAATTAAATTTTATTTATGATCGATTATTATAGACGTTATTTCAACACACTGTTGGCTATTTGGAATTTAAGATCGCCGGGCTAAATCTATAAGCATTCACCTCGGGAGAATTTAAAGAAAATTATAGCATTATTATTATTCGTTTACAAAATTTGTTATGGAAATTATATGCATTGCAATTTATACATTTTATTTTTATCGATCACGAGAAAGAAAGAAAAGATATCAAACTAATTATAGTTTGATGATATCAACAGATTTATTAACTTTATTTTAAATATTTTGAACATTAACAGAATATTTACGCCACACAGTCATTTCATGATTATTATAGAAGCATGTCAAAAATTCAAAAATTGGGTTTATAATAAGGACACTGAACTTTCCCTGAGCACCATGGGTGATTGCAAACAAGCTGCTGCAGTGAAAACGTTAAATGTTTTGAAGGGTTTGAAGTTTTTGATGTGTCGGCCATTATAACTACACTTGGCCAGATCTATGAGGAGAAATGGTAAAAACGAAATATTTGGACAGAACCGATATTAATACAGTTTGCAGGGAAATGGTTCGATGAGTTCCACAAATTATTTAAGTTCTTATATTATAGTCGTCTAAATCTTCCATCCCAAGAAGATGCTATAATGTGAAATATATAGCGATTTTTTATCAAATTGTATTTTTTTGCTGAATTTAGTAATAAATAATTCATAATGCTTTTTCAGTGGTTATGGTTTATTAAATTGCAAAAAATTGTAGTAAATCTTTTTTAGATTAAATATTTTATTTAAAATGAAATGTTATAATTTACTTTAAATGGTATATATATGTAAAATATCATATAATTAAATGATAACAGCAATATGACACATCGCATTTTTAAATAATGATGATTAAATTGACCGTAATTGAATATTGATATTATTCCGTTACCTCATGATGTCCAAAAATAATTTGATTTGACACAAGAGCTTTTAGTACAATAATTATATTAATATTTCCTTTTATATATGGTATAAATTAAAATTAAATGGATGCAGATGTAATTAAATAAAGATGACCATTACATAACTTTTGTTTATTTAGTTATTAATATTTTATAATTTCTGAAGGTGTGAAGATCGACGTAAACTTGATCTGAATCATATTTTATGAAATAGAAATATATTATATATTTGACAAAGCACAATGGAACTTAGACATAAATATTATCACCTCAATTGTATTACTGAAACACTAAACTGTTAAACAATCGTAAAATCTTCTTTTCAATATAGATGAAACAATTCCTTGAAATAAATGTATTTTTTAAGCTTTTGGTTCCAATTTCTGTATCAAATATACGATACCTCTATTTTTTCTCAGAATCTTCCAGAGAAGGAGAAAATGTTTTGAAAAACAACCTGTCAATCAATTGAATTGAACTCGTCCTCTATTTATCTCTTCTAATCCAATGATTTAATTACATAAGTTGTTTTTTATCATTAACTTAAGATGTTTCCTTTTACTGCATTTCATAACGTATTTAAATTTGTTTATATTTTTTCATTCTTTTTGTTAACTTTCTGTTTTTATTATATTTAATTAAATAGTAATTTTCTTTTTATAAATACAACATTTTTAAGATATTTTCAGAATAATTGCTAATAATTGCAAATAAATAAAATAATTTTTGTCAAATGAATTCGCGCGTTTATAATTTCAAAAATTTCAAATAAAATACCAAATTTGTCCAGTATTTTGAATGACAATATATCATTTAATAAATGTCTATGATGTATAATGACATGCATATAATATATGATATATTGTAGATTAAGTAAGTGAATAAATAATTCTTATCGATAAAATTGATTTACATAAATACCAATATATTTACCATCAATTGGACACTTAAAATCTTCTGTAACTTTTTGTGCTAAATAATGATTGCACAGTTCAAAAGATTCGTTCCTGGTAGTATGAATATAATAGTAAATTACAGTTAAGTGGGAAATAAATTTAAAACATAAAATCCACATAAAAGGCTATAAAAGCCATAAAGGAAGGTAAATAGATTTTACGATGCTAGGAGTTGGGATAATGAAATAGCTGACCGTTATAAGTATAGTGTGTATGAAGCGGGTTAAAATTCCTGTTCTAAAAGATAAAAGTGTATCATCGATGAGTTGTATCGTCCATAACTGGTGTATATATAGTTGGTCGTTGACTAATTGTTTTGATTACATCGGTTGCCGCATCCTGTATTCATTTATTTAATAATTATATATGTTTAATAAAATCATTTTCTATGGCAGCTTATATTTTAAAATCATAAAAATATATTTGAAATCTTTGCAGACTTATTCAAATATTCGTAACTTTATTTAAAATTAATTATATATTATAGTTTTAATTATGTACAATTCAGTATAACATTCCAAAAGAAACAAACGATTATAAGTGTTTTAATCTTGTTGAAAACCAGCCATATATAAAAACGAAGAAAAGAAAATTACTTTAACTAAGCTTCCTTTCTATTGTGACTTTTGATGCTTGAAATTCTTTTTGAAAAATTCCAGGATCACCTTTGAACCTAAACACACAGCGCGATCTCACAGTCCCACCAGGAACCAGTTTCATCCCATATTATAAAGTCTTCCTCATGGTCTGAAGTCGCCTCAAACGTGGTCGTTGATGCAAGCGACGAGTCTAGTACGCATGACCAGTCTTCTTGCGGAGCAATTAGCCAGTTCCTTTCTCTGAAACAATCACACCTCATTTCCCCTATATCCACGAGTTTTTGGTTAAGCCTCTAAACTTACGCCTCCCACTGGGCGGATTCCATCCTCTAGTGCACAGTGGGAAGGTATCTCCGGGTGAAAAAGCCGTTTTCACACAAGATTTGCTTCACAGACTGAAAAGTATCCGATGATGAGGTGGAACTATCGTTGAGGTGAAGAGAGCTCCGCCTATTTCAAATTAACGAAAACACGCGATCTTTGCGCCCGAAATTGTACTGGTGTTTCCTTGTTTGCCATGCGCTGCTTGACTGAACGCTAAAGTGTTGTTCACTTAGAAGATGAAAATTATATCCATTTTTTGTACTGTGGAACATGAAAACGAAAAATCGTACATAGTATAAATGTAACCTTATATAGCACCACTGATATTGCCTCAATATCGAAGACTAAATTAAGTTTCAATTTTTCCTTCGTTTATTAAATATTTAATAAATAGGCCTAACTGTCGAATAATATAATTTAAAATAAGATTATTTATTTACGGAAGATCTCCGCCATATTTTTATTGCGTTACGTAACAAATTTGTAATCATCATTATGTTTATACTTATCCCCATTTTCCAACTTGAATATACTATTATATTATTTTAATTATGATGTAATTTTTTTAGTTATGTATTCATATGTTAATGAAATATCTCAACGTGTTTCAAACTTATAACGAGTCAAATTCGAATAATTAATAGCTTTAAATAAGATTGCAATTTTGTTAACAAAATATAAATAACTAATATATACAATATTTTCATTGTTTCAATTTTTAATTAAATACAGTAAAAAAAGGCTATTTAAATTAAATGTTGTTAAAAATAAGAATTTATTAACATTTTATTTTATCGAAAGGAGAGACCTAGAGATGTTAAATATTTGGTCCAGTCAAACAAGAAATCGACAACTGGAAGTCTTGCAAACAATAAGGCTGTCTATATGGTCACCATGCAGGAAGAGAAAGTCACTGGTCAAACAATTAACAATTAGAAATTATCCCCTATATCCACAGTCTACATATAACTGTGGAATAGAAATAAAAGGCATGTCACTAAGGAACTGAGTTGCTATATACTGCAGCCCACTTGTTCGACGACTTGAAGCCCTATACAATTAAAAACCTTATTGAAAACAATTTTTGCATCATCAGAACATAATTCAGAAAGTTTCCCGTGGGATATTTACATGGTAAACAGGGACCTTCCTTCCACGCTTCTATCTCGTGTAGCAAGGCGTTAATTAAATGTCTTTTGTTTAATTATTACCACCACCAGCACCACCAGGGCTATTAACTCAACCCGGTCTGTGAAGGCACGTATTTCGTCCTATATTTACTTATAACATTTTTGTATAACACTATTTAAATAGTAATTAAGGATTATAATATAACATGCGTTATATACAACTATTTAAATAGTACTCAAACACTTTAATATAACATGCGTCATACATGCGTCATATAGGCGTCAAACATGCGTCATAACAACGACATATAATATATTAGATTTATTATTTACTGTTTTTGCAAAAAAAACTCAAAAAATATAATTTGTTTATATACCGAGCAAATGTTTCGCAAAAATCAAACAAAACAATTGTGTTTGTCAAAAGATGCGTTTTTTGCCTAAATAATTTTTTTGAGCATAACTAATAATTATTATATTATAACAATACATAAATATAGAAGAAGAATATAAGCAATTGTTAGTTGATAGATAATTAAGGCTATAATAGATCAATAAATACTATATTATGATGGAATGTACACAGCTCAATAAATACTATATGATGGAATGAACACAGATCAATAAATACCATATGATGGAATGTACAAAGATCAATAAATACTATATTATGATGGAATGTACACAGCTCAATAAATACCATGTGATGGAATGTACAAAGATCAATAATTTTTTTATTGTAATGTTTCTTATATATTTTACTGCCACCTAGTTTCAATAAGGCGTTGTGTTTATACAACATTTTAATTTTAATACCTGTCAGAAAGTCTATAAATATTAACATCTGTAGTATAGACACTACCTATATATCTGCATCTATGTGTTGATGTAAGTGCCAATATATACACTTTATTTTATTTTTCTTATTGTTATATTAGTTTTATTAAAACCCATTAATTAATATTAATAAAGTATTTTAGTTTCAAGCTGTTTCAAAAATACATTTTTTGGCTATTTTGTTAGCCTTGAAATATATTAAAAATTTAATCACATCATGAAGGGAATATGTAGATCAAGAAATAATAATTTTGAAGGAACTCCTAAGAAGAATAAATAAAAATGATTCCTGATTTATTAGTTATTTCAACATTCTTAATGATTTTATTTAATACAATAATCTAACAATAAATTAGAATAATTTTGAAAATCCGTTTATATTTAATAAATCACTACAATAAGTAACATGAATTTTTTAATTGAAGGAACTATCGTTGAGTTTTAAAATAATCCGTAGTCGGCGTAATTAAATACAAATGAATATTCCAAACAAATAATTACAATTACAATTTTAATTTTAATTATATTATTTTTTAAATTTTAATATATAGAGTGTAAAAACTTGTTATAATATGAAACAAAATCTTACCGTTATAATTAGTAAATTATTTCATTACATGACAATATTTATACTAACGTGCTCAAATTTAGTACTCAAAATATGGTCACAAATCGATTACAAATAATTGTTAACGTTTTTTGAACTTTTGAAATACATGTTTTTTGTTCCGTTAAAAATAGAAATTATAAAACTAATTTCAAATGATTGTTTCTATTTGTTAATAACCATAAAATGACATCTACGTTTTGGACATTCGCCTTATTAATTTTATCAATTAATAAAATCATTAAAAACACATTTTTGTCCCTATTTTGAAAACATAATAATTCGTGTGTATTTTAGTCAGAAATAATTATCTACAGGAATACAGGAATGAGTTCTATATGCCTTAAATATAAATGTATAATAGATAGCTAATGAATTGTTCAGTGTAATTACTTTTTTTGCTGAGCATAATGCTTGTTCCTGCCTTCAATTAAGAGTATATTACAATTCCTTTTTTAAGCAGAGAATACAACAAAAAAATGTACAGTGATGATTAAGTATTTGGCAATTACGAGATATCATAGCTTTTGCTCAATCGTAGCCAATGTATAAATTCCCTTATGTTAAAGATACATTATGTGTAGTTTGTTTCATCTCAAATATAGGAATTTATCACTAAAAGGATGGCATTCCTTAGATCAAATTATCATTAGTTTTTACCTTGTAGTTTCGATTAATATAAAAAAACAATCCTTAAAATTACAAAAGATAGCTAAAGTAGATTAACAAAACGTTTACTAATTGAATGCATATGTATTAAATATAATTTACAAACTGATATATTATGCTCTCAATTGGTAAAAAATTAGATATTTTAGGTTGATAATTATTATCTAACTAAAATAGATTAAAACATTTATTTTACAATCACTATTCTTTAATTGGTTTTTATTATACTTTTGTATAACGCTAACATTTAGTTCTATACCTATGAATTTCTTTAGATAGAAACCTTTATTAAAGAGTCTTTCTTTAATATAATGACTCTAATATTCTATTCGCACCAGTTTTTTCTATTTAGAAACGTGAGTTCTCTTTAGTACTTTTTATGAGGTAACATTTGTTTTTGTGGGTATTGTCATTTTTTCCCTCTAAATTGTTATTCTTTATTATATACTATTCAAAAGAGAATCTCCTCAACTTTATAATGGTGATTTTAATATTTAGGCATCTATAGTGTCAGCTTCTTTTAGAAAGTATTAAAAAAAATCACAACAAATTATCTCAAGAAAGATATTTGACGTAAACCAGATTTATGCACTTAAATCTTTAAAGCTTTATTTATAATTTTATTGCCATCTTTCTACTAAATTTAAATTCTAAATGGTACGTCGAATCTACTCATTGAATTCGCACTTTTTTGTGATAAATCCATTTTCACTTATACTTACAAAGTAATTTAATACACATATTTGTATTTAAAAGTTTTAACATGTTTTAATTTAAAATATACTATTGGTAATTTTAGTATTCAAAAGTAAATATTAATGGTTCATTTAAATAGTTCCCAGTATTGTTGTCCCTAATTCAATTGTTCTAATTATTATGGCATAGAAATCTGTTTCTTTTTATTTGTAATAAAAATATAGATAGACTGATATGAATAATGATATTACGTCAACAATATATCTATAAATAGTTATCTTTATTTATTCATTTAATATTTTCTGGTTTTTTTTAGATATTTTTTTAATATCAATATCTAAATATGTGAAATAACTGACTATATTATTTCAAAGAATAATGAATAATAAAGATTGATATTTATATAATTACTATTAATAAATTATAATTTTATGTTTAATACTGATATAATAATAATAATTATTATGTTGCATATTGATATTACTATAATAAAAAATGTAAATGAAATTACATATAATGATAACGAATTATTTCAAGTTTTAATTTATTAATATTATAGTCACAAATTTTCTGATTAATTGATAATGCCAAATTTCCGATTATAAAAAATTATTTCTCTATAAGAACTAAATTGAATATTATTTAAAACAATTTGGTGCCACATTTATTATGTGTTTAAATTATTTGTTTAAATTTGGATTCAAAATCAGTTCACACATTTATTTTCACAAAATGAATAAGCCGATAAACAATGCAATTGAGAATTTCATTGTTATGTTGAGTATTAAAAAAAATTCTGTTACTTTAACTCTTATATGTAGATGTATTTGTGCTTATAGTTTACTTGACGGTGTTTTCATATTTTTAATTATGGTAAAAGGACTTAGATAATAATAAACAATGAATAAATGATGGCCAGAATGTAAGCAGATTTAATGTATTAATGTTATCACCTACAGTAAATATTATCATTTGACAATAAATCATTGTCTTCTAATGTAATGCCATCACGGCGCCTATTTGAACTCAATTCTTTGTTTTGGTGTATTCTATTTTATAATTATTCGTAAACATTTTCTCACGCATTATTTTTAAACAAGTTTTACTTTAGACAATTAATTTTTTTTAAACTATTGGGCCATTCCTTTATATACATAAAATAAAAAATTGAATTGAAAGTAATTTTTAACAAGTAATTGAATAAGAAACAATAATTTTAATAAATTGCATTGGTATTTTTCATCAAATGATCCCAATTGATTTAAAAATATATTTTTATTCAATAACCATATTGTTTCTGTGATAATTTTAATAAATGAATAAATATTATAAAAAAAAATCTTGCTATTTGTAATTGCTACTGTATTATTACAAGTCGGGTGAATATAACGGGATAAGTTATGTATACGGGATACTTAACGATTTTTTTTCTCTGTATGAAATTGAAATATTTATTACATAATAATTATTAACTAAGCGATAAACATTGAGACCAAGCAATTAACCCTTCGCACGTGGACATATTTTTCAGGGCTTTCTCCGTGGAGGACTTACTTTCTATTAATCGTTCTACTAAGTTAAATTTAATCGTTTAAAATTAAAGACTTTACGAGCTAATTTTATTTTCAAAAATATTAATCAATTAGTATAATTTTTATGACCTAATTACGTCATCAACTCTAGGTTATGAAAACTATGGCAAAATAGCCATATATGCTATATTGACCTATATGTGCTATATAATGACCTATATATGCCATATATTGACCTATATATGCTATATATTGACCTATATATGCTATATATTGATCTATACATACTATATATTGACCTATATATGCTATGTATTGACCAATATATATGCTATAACTTTTGATCAATGCAATCAACTGACTTGATTCTTTATGCATCTGATTCCAGATCACGAAATCTATAATAGTTAGGTATATTTTTATTATTATAATACTACTTATATAAATAAGCTATAAATAGTATAAATTCTATTTGGCTATTATTTGAAATTGCTTGATATTTTAATAATTAAGTTTATTATTTAAATGTATATATATTTTACAATAAACTTTTTCTTTAAAATTAATAATGCAAGCTTTAGCTCCTAATATAATCGGCAAGAGAAAACCCAGCGGGTATAAAATAGTTCAATAATACCACCTTTTCTCTGGTATATTAAAATATTCAAAAATATATACATCATATTTTTTACTTAGATAAAAGTATTTTAGCCACTGTGTAACAATACCAGAGTCTTCCATTGCATAGTTCAATCAAAACATTTATTTATATGAGGGAAAAATGGGACCAAGCGACTAACTATTTATAATATACGTCATTAACAAATTAAATTATTATTCACATTCTTAAATTTTCACAGAGGGGGTGACTTCTTTATTTTAAACTATAAAAAATGATAGCGACCTTATGCAATTGTTATAGGCGTATTATAACGATTATTAAAATTCACACATTTTTATGCATTTTGAAGCTTTTTGACGCAGGCAAATTACAAAGGTATTGCGATATTGGAGACTAAATGGTTATTGGTATTCTGAGCGATTAAATTACTCGTTTAGAACACTGGCATATTTTGTTGAAAAATTTCAGGAGATAAAGCGATTATTATTAGAGGTTAGAAATGTTTAGAAACTCTAGGCTTTAATGATTATTAACATTCACACATTTTTAACCAGCCATTATTAGAAGTCACGTGATTACACTGCAATTTAAGAACCAAACCGTGTAATATGTGTAATATTATATAATTGTATTTTCAAAACATAATACGTACAAATAGTTGACAATGCAGAGAAACTGTAACTTAGTTACGCCGGTAAAAAGGTGCAATCAAAATGACACGCTAATATTTTTACATAAAACATGCATAATATACAATTACATATTTCAGAATTTGAGGCTCACTCAACCTTATTAATGATTATTAATTAATCAAATGATGTGCAATTAAATTGTATGGTATCTAGACGATCATGTAACATACATCTTTCTATTAATCTCGACATTGCAGTAATATGTTTAGTATTATTAAAGAATGGGCATTTAAATCAGATTTCATTTAAAAGATTTAATATTAACTAAATAATGTTGATTAATTTTAAAAGCTTACACAAAGAAGAACAGAAATATACTAAACTTAAAACCTTATTTCAATAAAACCAATGTGCCGTATATAATAGATTAATTGCCCCTATCCCTAAAATAAATCAAAATTAATTAATTCTCCGACACAATATAAAATATTATTTTGCTAACTTTTTCGATTAAACTAATGAAGTCCAAAGTCAGCAAAATCTATTAACAATAATGATAATGCTATAGATATATTTATCAACGATAAAGAGTATTTTGCATTGATAAAGTATTTAAAACATTTCCAAGCTTTCAACTAATACATATTATGTGTATACATGTTTACCATCTTTTGGGAAAATAATTTTCTCACATTTTCTAATTAATATGAAATTATCATATATATATATATATATATATATATATAGCAATAATTGGCATACGATCATTCACAAATTTTATTTTGTCTCTTCCCCTCCTATCCTCTATTTAGTTTTCGTGAAATTTTTATTCATTTAACATAAAATGGCTAATTAATATCCTATAGGCTTATATATATAATATGACAAAAAAGCCAACTACTACAGTATATAATGTGAGATAAATTATAAGGGAGCAGAAATATCCGGAGTTTTACAGGAAACTATATGTGACACACGCTTGCGAGAAATAAAGGAGAGGAAGATGGGAGAATAACTCGAGGCAATGAAATATTAATACCATCCTTTATATCTATTTGAATTGTAGTGATTTATAATGCAATTTTGGCTATGTTTAATTAGATTCTTTGTTCGAAAATATTTATATATATATATATATATATATATATAATATATTAGACAATACACTGTGCCCTTTTAGTTTTGTAACTGCAAGTTATTATTTTTCAGGTCGCCTCATTTACTGACAACCAAGCTCATCTGCCAATATTTTCTTGATGAAGGGTGAAACTTTTTTGCGTTATTGTTTCATTTCTATAATGAAGACTTTTAGTGTTAAATTTTTTTTGCCAAAAATGAGTTCATTATACTTATAGTTAAAGAAAATGTATTTCAATTCATGTGTTAATGATGAAGCAAATGTTCCCTTTAATTTTTAACATTACAAATTGAATGATCAATTTATATATAGTTGATTAATAATAACTGTTACTCAGAATATTCTAGGGGTAATATAATATTCTTTGTAGTAATTTCATATACGTAAAATAATGAAATGTCAGACCATAATATTTGATAAATTAATGTGAAAATTTCACAATGCAAAACAAAATTTAAATATTACAAAGGAAACATACATAACAAATTAGTAATGTTATATATAATTATAATACATACATACATACATACATATAATAAATTATTTTAAAATGAGATTCATGTATTAAAAAAGATTAACAGTGACCGTTCCAACAAGAGGTCACCGTTGCAAATACAAAGATTGGAAACTTCGAAAATATTCGCAAACATATCTATTTCATTTTAAACACAGAATTATTTGTTGGTGACCAATCGTGAATTTCAGTGAGAAATAGAGGCTTACTTGTGTTGTTGCCTCTTGAATGTTTCAGTCACCCTTTGCTAACTTTAAATTTTTCTCGTTTATTTTATTCCGTAAATTACTTTTGTGAACTATTTCTATCATTTGTTCGTTTCTCATGTATGTTGATCATTTTGATCAATTATTTTTAATGCTCATTTCTTTACTTCTGCATGGGGAGCTTAATTTCTTATGATTATTTTTGTTGCCATTTCGTTTTAGTATTTTTGTTACTATTTATTTTACTTACAATATTTCGGTATCGATGTGTGTTCACCGTTTCTGTCGTCATTTCTGTTGCTCATGTCTGACTAAATGACGTTTGCTCGTTTATGTTATACATTTTTTCTCTCTATTACCTTTGCTGTCAATCTCTGTCAGTAAATCATATTTATTTCACTCTTGATGTTGTTTTATTTGCTTAACATGTTCTGTTGCTAATTTATGTTTATTAAATTGTCGCCCAATTACGGCGACGCGTCATCAGAACAGCGATCATCTGATGTGTTGCTATAGTTTCACGTCATCAGAACAACGATCATCTGATATGTTGCTATAGTTTCACGTCATCAGAACAACGATCATCTGATACGTTGCTATAGTTTCACGTCATCAGAACAGCGATCATCTGATATTTTGCTATAATTTCACGTCATCAGAACAACGATCATCTGATGTTTTGCTATAGTTTCACGTCATCAGAACAACAATCATCTGATGTGTTGCTATAGTTTCACGTCATCAGAACAACGATCATCTGATGTGTTGCTATAGTTTCACGTCATCAGAACAACGATCGTTTGATATGTTGCTATAGTTTCACGTCATCAGAACAACGATCGTTTGATATGTTGCTATAGTTTCACGTCATCAGAACAGCGATCATCTGATATGTTGCTATAGTTTCACGTCATCAGAACAGCGATCATCTGATATGTTGCTATAGTTTTACGTCATCAGTACAACGGCCTCTATAGTGTGTCTGAAATACCTGGATCCTCATGTTTTCTTTGCATGATGGTGTTATTTATAATTGTTTACGTCTCGGCGGAAAATGTAATTAAATATCTGTAACAAATGTTCAATAGAGAGTTTCGGACGAATCAGTGACTATATTTATGTAACTGAAAAGACTTAAAACTCGTCATACGACTAATTATCAAATAATAGTCATTTGTTTAAGTTTTATTATTATATTTGACAGCCTTCATATCCGGTGAGGGTTTCGTCATAACCGTAAATCTTGTTAATTTATAATTTGCTATTCGTCTGTTAAACTTAAAATATCAACAAGTGAGCTACATTCTTATTCTAGCTATAAAGGAGCATTTGGCCCACCTTTTATTTTCAACAAGTGTCACGCAATTTGTTCTAACATCCTTTTGTGTATCCTTTTTATCAGTAATAATAGACCTGAACTGTCGTCTTCCGCTTTCACCACATTAAAATTAATTCGATTATTTGCGGAGAATTACTTTTACAATGGTGAACAAAATCTCTGTTCACAATTTCAAAAAAAATATTGTTCAAGCTGTTCCAGATATCGATACTCTTTCATCATTTTTCCTGTTGATATTTAATATTCTCGGTTAATTGGTTATTCTGTTTTTAATCTATCAATTTTATTATGTTTTATTTGGTATACACTATTGATTCTCCAGATAACTTTTTATAAGGCTTACCTACTTACACGTCGAACCAGATCTGTTATTCAAATTAGTTGCTGCTATATTTAAAATTCGACGTTTTGTTTTCATGTAAGTCCTTTATATATTGATCTTGGTTATTTGAGGAAGATGGTGTATTAAATGTATGCGTTATATAGATATCTCAAAACTGTGTTAAATATAGATTATGAAGCAAACATTATTTCTGCTTTTGCTCAGCTCTATTCCTTTTGCATGCTATTCACTTTTCTAAAGTTTATTCCTCTATATATGGTTTTCTCTATATGTTTGTAATATATTTCATGATATAATCATATGTTTTGCTTAAAAGTATAATTAACACAACCAAATTATGCCTTAAGTTTTGTAGATTTTTCTGAATAAATTTAATCTTTTTAAAAATGTAATGCTATAGGCCTACTTTCATGAAAATTATAAAACTAAAGACACGGACTGCACTGGAAGCAACACTTGCATGACTCTAGGATATCCTAACTGTGACAGGTTGGCTCATAGAGGCCATCAATTTGACATTTCTAGTCGAATGATGGATTGCAATCAAAAGTCATTGGGAGATAATCTCTTCCTGGTTAAAAATGCGTTATTCGTTTCATAAAATTTTTCCAAGTTAGATTTCTGCGTCAGATTAAATGATTTTAATGTCACAAGTAATTATTCGAGGAGGCATGGATCACTCTAGCATTATTTATGACGATAAGATCCAGCCATTAATAATAAATAAATTATTCATGACTATTATTCGTAAAAAATAATGGCCTTTATTCTAATTGTTAAGTAAGAGGGGTTGGATAAATTTATCTAAACAGAAATAATGAATTTGCATAAATGTTTAATGAAACAACTCTTGCTTGATGTCGGATTTAATTTAATGTCGAAATTATTTAAGTTATATAAAGGGAGAGAAGCATACCTATCATTTAAACGCAGAAATTAAATTAAAAATTGAACAATAATTGTCATGTTATATTAATATATAGCCATTATGTATTGATTTATTAAATAAAAAATCTGTAATCTATAAACAAAATAAATATATTTCATCGTAAAACAGTTAAATTATGTTTAACTTAAATAAACTATAGAAAGACGCAACACTAACTGGAACTATGTATAGCTGGAAACTGGAACTATGTATAGCTGGATGTATCTAACGTTGTTTAACTGGAACTATGTATAGCTGGATGTATCTAACATTGTCTAACTGGAACTATATATAGCTGGATGTATCTAACATTGTCTAACTGGAACTATGTATAGCTGGATGTATCAAACATTGTCTAACTGGAACTGCGTACAGCTGGATGTATCTAACATTGTCTAACTGGAACAATGTATAGCTGGATGTATCTAACATTGTCTAACGGGAACTATGTATAGCTGGATGTATCTAACGTTATTTAACTGGAACTACGTACAGCTGGATGTATCTAACATTGTCTAACTGGAACTATGTATAGCTGGATGTATCTAACATTGCCTAAATGGAACTATGTATAGCTGGATGTATCTAACGTTGTTTAACTGGAACTACGTACAGCTGGATGTATCTAACATTGTCTAACTGGAACTATGTATAGCTGGATGTATCTAACA
>JAUZND010049965.1:0-11289 GCA_034780555.1 Coelogynopora nodosa | reverse complement strand
GAATTCTCTATCTAATGGTATATCATTTTTGACTTTAGGATATACAGAATTATCAATATTTATTGATTTATGCTCATATATACCATTCACCAGGACCCAGCCATTATTAACACCGAGTTTTAGCCATAAAATATGCAATGGTGTCTACTTTTAATTATATATTTTTTCTAAAATGTATAAAATTGAATTCTCTATCTAATGGTATGTCATTTTTGACTGTAGGATATACAGAATTATCAATATTTATTGATTTATGCTCATATATACCATTCACTAGGACCCAGCCATTATTAACACCATTTTTTAGCCATAAAATATGAAATAGTATCTACTTTTTATCATATTTTTTCCTAAAGTGTATAAAATTGAATTATCTATCTAATGGTATAACATTTTTGACTATAGGATATACAGAATTCTCAATATTTAATTATTTAACCTCATATATACCTTCCACCAAGACCCAGCCATTAATAACACCGTTTTTTAGCAATAAAATATGCAATAGTATCTACTTTTTATCATATTTTTTCCTATAATGTATAAAATTGAATTCTCTATCTAATGGTATATCATTTTTGACTTTAGGATATACAGAATTATCAATATTTATTGATTTATGCTCATGTATACCTTTCATCAGGACCCAGCCATTAATAACACAGTTTTTTAGCCATAAAATATGCAATGGTGTTTACTTTTTATTATTTTTTTCTCCAAAATTGTATAAAATTGAATTCTCTATCTAATGGTATATCATTTTTGACTGTAGGAGATATAGTATTTTTAATATCTAATGATGTATGGTAAAATATATCTTCCATCAGAACCTGCCATTAATAACATGGTTTTATTAAATCCACTAGATGCCCTTTCCTCCACTAGAGGCCCTTACCTGCAATAAAGGCCCTTACCTGCACTAGAGGCCCTTTCCTCCACTAGAGGCCCTTACCTGCACTAGAGGCCCTTCTTACCTGCACTATATGCCCTTTCCTCCACTAGAGGCCCTTACCTGCACTAGAGGCCCTTACCTGCACTAGAGGCCCTTACCTGCACTAGAGGCCCTTAGTGCAGGCACTTATATTCTAGCGATTTGTAGAAGTTGTTATTTCCTTAGTTTATAGTCTGTATAATTATTATAAATTATATATATAAAAACGTTCTATATAATTATATTATAATAATTGTTCATATTATTCATGAATATTAAAATTATATTATACTTTATAAAAGTACTTATAAATACGTACTATATAATTATATTATAATAAATGTTGACATTATTCAGAAATAAGAATAACTGAAAACAAATGTTATCCGTTATTAATATTTTAACAATTATTAAATCTTTCAGATGGAGATCACAAAAAAAATATCTCGGTGCGACTCGAAGTTCGCAAAGTTTGAAATTAGCGCATTAGATGGTAATTTATACATGTTTGTTTTATATTGTATTCAGCAGCTGAGAATATCCTGTTTTAAAATGTTTAGTGAAATTCGATATTTTGCTTTTTATAGTTACAAAAGTCGAAGACCTCAAAGGCGGGAAAAAGTTCAATCGATCGATTGTGACGTGTCCGGAATGTCATGGCCAATTTTCGTCTAAGGGGTTTCGCCGCCATTTACGCGTACACCAACGGAAGGGCCTATCCGAGCGTAGTGTGGAGGCCATTTTGCGAGGAGGTTACGGACACAAGGAAGACGAGAGCAAGGTGTCGGCAAAAGAGTGCGAGTATTGCGGAAAGTTTGTAAGTATTTAAAGTAAAAATTACACTGTAAAACATTAAAATTTACTTTTAATGACCAATCAATAGATAATTCATTTTTAATTTAAGTAATGATACTATCATAATACAACTTAATTATCAAGTTTGCAATTATTTTTTCTAAATATAAAAAAACAAACATTTCAATCTATGATTGTTTTGATCACATATAATTCGTTACTCTACTTCCTCTAGAAATATATGAGGTTTACAAAAAAAATGTTTTTACTATCTATTTTGTGCTATTGAGCAAAATTCATTGCTCACCACGTATTTTCTACTATAATTTAATTGTTAATTATCACGTTTCTTTACATAAGTTTTAGTTTTTCACTTAAGTTTTCATAATAACCCCTTACAGTTATTCGCTTTTATTATCTTTCGACAAATATCATTATGTTAGTACTTTACATCGATAAGATGCACACTATAACGGTGTTTTATTAATAATATATCTATAAATATGTTAAATTCAACAGATCTCCAATTGTTCAATATAATAATTTCAAAAAGTAACTATTTCAAATTGTTTAAAATGTGTCTGTAATTTTAGTTTAAGTATAATTCATAATGTTCACTAGAGTTACCTAATCTTTTTCAAGTAAAGTATATGCGCAAATAACTTTAAACTTCAGACATTTTACCCATTTTTGATAAACGAATAAATTATTTTATGCTTTGAGGATTAGTCTTGTTCATGTATTATATATATTTTTAGCTTAGTGAATGTTATACACTTTTTTATTTTTTATTAATTAACATAATTCTAAGCCATTATTCCATCAACTGTATTGTGCTATAAATATCAAGTTAAAGTTAATTACTAATTTCAGTTCAGCAATATAAAACTATTTATTAAGTCTAATTGAAACTAACAAAAGGATACTAAAAAAACAAGTAACACAGTAACAGTATCTTTAATGATTCATTTTATTACTATAAACCTTATTATTGATATATCATGTCCTTTTTTCAAGGTCAAATACATGAGAGATCACAAAAGAGTTTGTCGCAAAAAGCCAGTCGTGAACGAGCCAGAGCTAGAGGAGGCAGGGGATGCGGCAGATGCAGAAATTGTGGCTGAAGTATGTTAATAGAATTAAGTTAATAAATAATGTTTATAAATATTGTAATAGTATGTTAAATATGATTGTATATCATACGAAGATACCAACGAAACAAGTGAACAAATTATGTACTTTTTGAAATATGACAAAAGTAAATCATTATTGAATAATCTCGCCTCGGATGAGTATTACCTCGGAACATAAGATTTATTCTTGTGTGCTCCTATCCGTATAAGTATTGAATAATATAGAATAAATTTTTTAACATTTTTGCCATTATTATACCTTTATTATTACTTCAAGTGATGTAGATTTTGTCCGCTTTATTAAAAGTAAAATAAATTTATTTGGTCATCGAATGTCAATATTATGTATAAAAGTAAATTAGAATAAGCCAGATTGATTTTAATTTAGTAAGAATCAAAACAACTATTATTGTTAACACGATTTACTTTATTAAAACAAAATAACTTTATTTAATGTGTACAGAAACAAAAATACAACACACGCAGTTATTTATACAATAATTAATGTATTTAACAGTACAAAAATAGATAAATGTTTACAAAAAAGAGACGCAAAATTAGATTTTACTCAAATATGTTTTGAAGTTGGATACAACGTGGGACATATTGCAGTGAACGGTTATTTCATTGATGAGTCCAATTTGTTCGCTATTTCTCTTTCAATAACTTGTATCCGTTATTTGTGTAAGGTTATCTGTTGATTTTGATTTTGAGGAGCTTAGCGATCTCCCAATTCTCGCAGAACTTGAAGAGCAGTGAAAGAAGGTAATTCAATGCCGCCTTATAGCAGGAAATTTCTCTTTCCTTCATATTTAAAAAAGGAGAATATTGTGAATGCTTCCAGTAAAAGTGACCTTCCTCCATCTCCGGTGCGTTATTATTATAAATTGATTCCGAAATCAATGTAGATATTTCCATAAGAAATCCCACGAAACTCTCATTGTTCATCATGCCACCTCTCACGAACATCCAGTGCACAAGGTCCCATGCTGGACTAACCAGAAGACACACAGTCATATTCTCACGAACATCCAGTGCACAAGGTCACATGCTGGACTAACCACAAGACACACAGTCATATTCTGTCCACGATGACAGCAACTAATCTCACCGCTCGTTGTCCACGTGGCGCTCGTCCTTGAGTTCGAGCTGTCCAGACGTTACATCCTATTTCATCCAGAAAGAGGTAGATTCCATTGATGTGGCACTCCTCGAACTAGCTTGAGGGTAATAAATTGTCCGTCAAGCGTAATACTTATTGTTCGGATCGTGCATTGATTCCACTGAGGATAGTCCGCCAACAAGCATTCCCGTATCTCATTGAGCCTAATCGTTGGTTTTTCCTCAATGTATCCAACCGTAGTTTTAATCATATCCATTCTGAGACTTTGTTGGCAATTTCATCCTCTTGGTAGCGGTATTCGTCTTCCATGATGCCTGAACGCCACAATTATATTGCGAATGGAATAGCATAGATAAATAAAAGTAGTATTCACTGACTAATTCGATCTCACTCATGACCAACCCAAGTGTGAAAAGGTATTAACTTAGCATGTTAATGTTTTTCTTTGAATATAAATAATAAAATGTTATTTATGTGAAGGAATTAATTTTAATATAGAAGCGAAGCTATTATTACAATTATGACATTCTGATATAATAATATTTTAATTTTGTATCTTTTAATCAGGTTGATCCGATTGAAGAAGAGAAAGTATCAGTTTTAAGAAGGTATGGGATACCTATGGATACTAATCGCTCTATTAGAGGACGAGAATTCGCTTTCGAGGATAAATCGTGGAGGCTCGAATTGACCCGCTGCATCCGATACTATTGGGACAAGCGGCGTGGTCGGAATCAAAAATCGAACACGCAATTCATAGTCAATCTTATGCGTCGACATAAAGGGGTAAATTCAATTGATAATATATTTTTATTGTTAAACGGCACCTACTATATTGTTCCACTTTTAGTTGACCACAAAGATTACTTGTTTTTTCATGTGGTTTTTATTAATTAAGAATTTTAAAATGAAAGCATAAAAATGGTATTTAGCGTTATTATAACCATAAAAAATTGATGATTTGTTCATGATTGATTTCCATTTCATGAAGCAAGTCCCTTTTTACGAGAAGATTAAAAAAACAAAATAATACACTAAAAAAAGGTTTAAAAATATATTTTCATATTTTTACTATTGTTACGGAACATTTTACAAAAAATAGTTTAAACATAACATTTTGTTGTAATAAATTTGTTATGCCGCAGTCCCACTTTTTCGGTATTGTGAAAATCGTTCAGTACTATCAGTTATTGAACGTCAATTTTTTTATTACTGATTCGCGTAATAAAAAAACCATACGGGAAAATATAAAATCATTGCCAGTCGTACATTTATCTAAAAATATTTCATTTGTTTATCTTAGTTAATTTAAATGCATACGTAGGTATGTTGATAATTTTTAGCGACTTTCATAAATTCAATTAATCTTTAATCATTAACATTGTAATCTATAATATATATGAACATTTAACGTCTTTCTTTTAAATTCCTCTTGTTTGTTTATCATATGTACTTTTATAATTACCTATCTTAAAAATTAGGATAAGTTTCCTAAGTCTTTTCTTCCGGATTAAAGTCGCTATTGTTTTAGTTAATATCTGGAATAATAACAGATCTTTCATACAATTCGTTTCTTATTCAGGAATTATTGTGTAATTAAATGCAGTAACTATATTTAATTTTTTTAAATATTCCTAGTCAGTATAAAATTATTTTTTTGAACAGATTTCCAGTCTGCTCAATCGTCAAGCTTCATTACATGAGCTTATGGATCCCGCCCTATTCGAGATATTTGAGGCGGAGGACAGCTCCCTCGCGGCCGACACGCGGAAGACGATGGCTTCTGAATACTTGGCATTGTGTAATTATGTATTTTTAAAATTTGTTTATGAGTTAAATCCAATATTTTATGCACAATTTTGTCAACTGAAACAAGTTACCTACTTGATGGTTTTTTCCAAATCAATCAAAAAAAAGTATTTTATTATGTTGATATAACTTTTTCACGACATAATTAACAATAATCTGTTGACATATGGTTTTATAGATTGAGTGGTACAAAAAATACTATTGAAAAGTTATATATTATAAAGAAAAATAATTTATTTATTGAATACCGTTATTTGTTGCAATTTATATTGGTTTTGCGAATGTTATCTATCCGTCTATTTATCTGTACATAAATATTACTCAGGATATTTTCTTATAGATTTGTTAAGTATTCCTACTAAGCACTCATGGAGAAGTTCACTACCTTTACAATTGTCATACTGTTTTAATCTGTATATTTTCATTTAACACTAATTACACATTTAAAGTTCAGTAGTAAGATTATTAAATAATTTATAAGTATAACATTAAAAAAATTAACTAGAATTTAAAAACAAAATTGGAAAACATTTTCAATCTTTTTTGCCTATTTCTCATCGTTATGAAAAATCTTCAGAAAATGTTACCAACATTACAACAATAAAAGTCATAACGTTTGAAGACGATATAACATTTCGTTTAAATGCATCTATTTTATTAATTTGTTAAGAAATATAATTAATGGTTAAGCTTAGTTTTATAAAAATTATTTTATAATAATATTAATCTGTTGTAATACTTTAAAGACAGCAATTAAATATTAAATAATCTGTTTCACAACTTATTACTATTATAATATATATAAATACCTATTGACTATTTTAATTACAGGCACAGCTATCATCTGGACTAAAGAGATCATTCCCCTAAGCACTAATGCCGCTTTCTTTGGGGAATTGGAGCTAGAAAGCCTATCAAAAGCCATGACAGCTGTGAAGGCATTTCGTGCAAAGCTGTCGAGGGAATCTCGAATGATGATGGTATGTTTTAAAAATAATGCTATATTGGCTTAATTGACGATAGCTGCACCAGTCACTTAGGGGGGTATATAGGGGGGGAATATACACTTAGCATTTAACCTATGTAAATAAGTATAATATCTCTAAATTTAGTACATTCTACGAAAATATAAATTATTAGAAATGCATTTACAAATAGGTAGGTACTGAAAATTTCAGAACGATAGCTTTAAAGATTTCGAGTGTAGTAAATTATTAAACCTAGGTATGTTGATTTGATTCCCAACTTGAAACTTTTACGGTTATTTAATTATACAAAATCATGTTACATGTTTTGATTAATAAACTTGTATTAATAAATAATTGTATTCGATTATAATGTACTAATAAAAATCAGGTCTCCGTTAATTTATTTTGGGTACAATTATTCTATTTTTATAACTATTTACTTATTTTTTAAAGTTTTTTATAGTATTTGTTTACAGTACTTATTTTACTGTCTTTTAAATCCACAGGTTTGACTTACCATCTTTTCACTCCAGGCCTGTTTTTACATAGAGTACAAGCTATATGTTTGGATTGTAAACATTTTTTAACAATAATATTTGTGGTTTGATGATTACTCATTCCTTTTGTTTGACGTTTCTGGCGTTTAGTCATGAATGTGGGTTTTTCCTTTGAGCCATCCTGATATTATTATGAAATTGTGTTTCTTATTTGACAGTCGCTTTGATAATTTCTGGTTCTTTTTTATTTTATTTTCTAATTTTGTTTTTGTGGTGATGTTAAGGCTTTGAATAGAATGTATATTTTTACTAGTATATGTATGATACATTTATTTCATATGTTATATAATTTTTTATTTTTTGCTTACAATTTAAAATATGTCAAATACATTGCAAAATGAGGTATTCTACTATATATAACAATTGCTACTTACACTATAATATAAATGCATAAAACAACAAATATTAGGGCGTAAGTGAAAGATTAAAAAAGGCGTAAGTGAACTTCTTTTTCCCAATAAAGCGTAAGTGTTTCTTTAAGCATTTTATAGATGAAATAAGATAATATTTGACTATTTTATTATATATTTATATAGAGACATCTAATACTAGCTTAATTTACTAATATTATCCATTTGGGATGAATAATCTTTGAATCGTTTAATTTTAAACTTTCAAATGCTTCTCCTGAAAAGTTAAAATATTGCTATTACGCCCTTTCGGAAAATTACCGGCGAAATGAAATAGGGAAATCGAAATGAAAAAGGAAATTTGCATTACACAACAAGTTTTCCGCTAGATTTGTACATTATATTATCTTTCTATTACTTACATGTTATTATTTTCAGCCGGAAAAGCAGGTCCAAAAAGCGGACAAGATAGCAACGGCAGCCGAACTCCGAAAGATATGGAGAAGATGTGTGAGGGTGCTTGAGAAACCCTCGAAGAAAAATTTCGTGAAGTACATATAATTCATTTTTTATTTCATTGAAGAATAAAATCATGTATTTAAAACTCTCAATGTTGATAGAAACGCGTAAACATAGACACCAAAAGTTAATTATCTGTGTGGTTTAAATATTAGTGTGGAAAGTATAGTTAATAATTATGTTAGACTCACTAATTAACATCTTAATCCATCTGCAATCGAGATTTTACACACTGTCAGTATTTATACAATACCTACAGTCATTTATTTATAAATGTAAGTAATATTTTCTGTACATTTTAATAATATGCTTTTACTGATTAAGTATAGAAATGGTTTTATACTTTTGATGTCGTTTTTGTTTCTTTTCTATTTGATACCATCGAGGTGAAAATGGAATTGGAACCCTTTCTTTGAAAAGGTACTATGTTTTTATGAATTAAATACATGCATGTATTTATATAAACGAATTGGAAACAAGAACACTTATCAAAGTCGTGAATGATAATATATTTTCGGATATCACGCGTTTTGTACCGATAGACTGAACATTAATGTATAGCATATTTATATAAATAGATGTTATTCATAGCATCCATATACTAATTATATTGTACTTTAACTAATTACATTCCAATAAAGTGTTTATTACCTTTTATATTTAGAATTCGTGATCATGTTTTGCTGGCACTATCGGCTTTTGCCCCGGTTCGCCTGATCCCTTGGGAAGATTTGTCGGCGGGGAATGTACTGACCCCTCTGAAATTTTTTGCTAACGGAAGCGTTGCAATACGGTGCCACAGCGCACGCCATGGAGGTACTTTATTAAAATTTACTGTTTCTAACCTTCAGTTTACTGGTTCAACAAACAAAACACTAAAAAATTCCGATCCACCCTCTCAAAATCCTGTCTACGCCCCTGCTAAAATCATTTTTGTTTTAACACTGGAAGCGCCAAATACGTCAATTGACGATTTTTGATTTTTAAATGGTTAACTTTTTTTTGATTGATTTTAAAATCTATTCCTTTTATGACATTTCATCATTTGTGTACGTACATATTTCGCAGAAAAAAAATTAATGATATCCCATCTGAAAATTTTTTTATTGGTAAATATACATAGAAGCGCCAAATGCGTTAATTGACGATTTTAGAAAATGGGGATTAAATTATTAATTAAATTTAATGTACTATATTATAAATGTTTATTATGTACGATATTATAATATAATTATTGTTTATTATTAAGCCGATTATAGTATTTATATATAAATTATCAATGTATTTATATATATATATATTATTATTTTTCAAATTGTTATTGCAACTCTGTAAACCATGATTACCTTGTTATTGTAAAAAGCACTTCTAAAGTACGATCAAAAACAAAAAATGCAACATATATATTACACAGTGTTTTATTTACAGGCATCACATCATCAAAAACAAAAAGCACAGGATTTTAAAATTTTTATTAAGTTTACAGCATGTAACTAATGTATAATGTAATATAATGTTATTAATGCAGCAGTTTACACGTTGTTGAAGGACAAGTAGATGGGCATCAGGTCGATGAGGAGGAGTAGCATCTTTGCGAAGTTCTTTGGTTTGTTTGTTTTTGAAAAATAATCCAAGAATTGGCATGTATTGGGTGAATTTGCAGCGCGTTTTTGTAGGGGAAAAGCTACTCGTCAATGGTTAGAGAAGGACCTGATATATAAAGCATCGCTGGGAGTTCTCCACGAAGCGGTCCAGAATAGCCGAAATAAGTTACAATTTGTCCGTGTCAAGGTTGCGACCCCTGTTTTGTCTATGGTCAAAGCGAATAAACTTTTTTATCTCATGCATTCGATTTCTGGACATTGTTCTGTTGAAGGCGGGAGACCCCATCGAAGTAGAACTCATATTTTCGAAGGGGAAATTGCGTTGATACATTACTCCCTTGAGATAAAAAAAGTCCAATGTATTTCTCTAACTCATCCTCGGTGATGTTCCAGTTCTCAATAGCAAGACTGACAAACTCTTTGGTTCATTGGACGATGTGGCGAAAGCTCCATTCGTCGAAAACTTCTTTCCAGGCATCAAGAAGCGTAACAATTCTTGCACAGGCTCGGGTCACACCTACTCTTTCATTGAATACATTTCTTTGTTCGGCTCTTCCTCGTCTTGCTCCTTCTGCAGTTAAAATTCTCCAGCGAATACCATCTCGATTTTCAACTTGATGATTATCTCCTTCATCTTCATCACTTGAGGAACCATCAGATTCTTGCTGTATGTCTTATTTCATTGTCAACTGCTGAATCTGTATCAGATCCATCGCCTGACTCATCTGATGAGAGGTTCATGATGGCATCAAGCACTTCTTGTGCGGATAATTGACGTCGTCTGGCCATTGTGAATTATAAATTGTGATTGTGAAAATATAACAAAATAATACAAACTATGAAAATATGATAAATGAGCCAATAAACGTGTCTTATGTTTTTAAAAATAAAATATTTATGATTATTTGAGAAAATTACATTGTACTTGCAAATTATTTAGTTATCAGCTTATTTTAGGAACATCATTATACTTTTATGACTGTAAATGTACAATTAAATAATAATCTAGAGAATATAAAATCGTTTTAGGTAGTATCATGATTGTTATTACCTAAAACAATAGGTTAAAAATGGAAATCGGCCCTTCTAGCGTTAATTAATTTTTGAAAAATGAATTAATTATAGAAGAATCGTTAGATATGTATAAATTCAATATCCATTTGTGTATAAAAAGCATGTTAAAAATAATATCCATTATGATGTTTGATGCTTTTTACATAATACAAAGATAATCTGAAAGTTCGTTATTATAATATAATTTAATCCCGACGCAATCTATCTATAAATTCTATCATAAATTGCGTCGGGATATTTCTCGAAAGAATCACAATCTTCACTAATGGCGAAATTTTGTGACACTTTTTTATAAGAATTCTTTAAAACAATCAAATAAAGATAACATACAGGGTGTCCCATAAGTTCTTGAACCTAAGTCAGTATAGATAGAAATTTATTAATGATACACAATGCAGAATAGACATTTAAAATTTAAATTTATTA